>CM074506.1:6349551-6552640 GCA_037389245.1 Oryzias sinensis | reverse complement strand
TTTGTCCAAGAGCGTGTGTTATCTAGGTGTCACCGGCAACATCTCCGATGTTAAAGGATTAATTGCTGAAGGCCTGAGGAATCAGGAAAAAGTTTGGACAATAAAGTGATGACAGGAAGAAAAAACTACATTCACATCCTAACATTTTCTCTAGACAAGAAGCAGCTGCTAGCTTTAAATAACAAATTGGTGATTTTTTTTCTACTGTGATCTTGCCTCAGAAGGCTGCAGTTATGATCTTATCACATCAAAGATTGATAACAAAGTTCAAACTGAAGCATTGCTGCACATTTGTTTCAGATGTAGATAAACAAACCCATTCTTTATTTTCTCCCACAGGTCCCCCTGATCCACAATGACCTTCAGTCACAAAACAGAAATTCACTTTTGAAGAGGAAAATATGAGCAACCAAAGAAAACTGGATGTTTGAAAATCTTTGTTATTTAAAACAAACAAAAGGGAATAATTTGAGAGTTTTCTGCTTAGAAACTAACATTTGTGTTAGTGAACTTTACCATTTACAATAAATCTGTTGTGGTTTTGATTGTTGTGTCCTCCATTTTCTGATGAAGTTATAAATGGAGTGAAATCTGATCCTGTTGCATCATTCACTCTTTAAGAAACAGAGGAAATCTAAATTTACACCAAGATTGTCATCCCAGAAGGTGGAGGCTTTAAGTGCTTTCATAAAAATAGGTCACATTATCCTATTAATTTCCCACTTCTTAAAAAAAATTAGTTGAGGCTAAAATGACAAGAGACCTCTCTATCCATTTTTCTCGCTCTCTGTCCCACCTGACTGGGGGTTTGTTAATGATCTCATTTAAGGGGTCATGGGTTTTCTAATTGCAAATGCCGCTCTGGACTGACCCTAGTGACAGTCTAAAGTTAGAATTGACTTTTTGTCCCCACTAAAAATACTCAAACTTTTGCCACCCGCTGTGCTCACAAACCCACCGACCCTTGTAGTCTTTCCAGAATGCTTTGGACCTGACTTCAGTTCAGACAGTTCTTTCGTATAATTATAAGCACAGAAAAGTGTGACATTTTTGACCAAACACTGCAAACACATCAGACTCCTTCGTTTGTTTTTGCGTCTTCACATGACCCGACTGAGTCAAGCTGAGCTCTGTCGAGCCTGACTTCTTGCAATGCTGCAATGCCTTTGAAAGCCAGAACATATGATACTGCAGCTGATCCCATTTACTCCAAGATCACACAATTGAGAGCTGATTCTGTCTGGTTTTACCACCTGTGCATTGGGACCATCAAGCTCTCTGCAGACACTGACAGATCTGTCCTTGACCTTGGCAACAATGACTAACTTGTGACGGGTCCAGAAAGCCAGTATGCCGATCACGGCCCCCTGTCAGGGCCCATTATGGTAACAGAGGCACTCATTAATGTGTCTGTGTGCTTTAATTGTGATCAAGCAGTTAGGAAAAGGACAAGAGAATGCCATGTGACCTGTGCGGCATCAGTGAACACACTGTGCATGCACACTAGCTGCAGGTTTGGGTCAGCATTGAGCTTTGTTTGTAAGAAAAAAATCAATGCACCACTTCTGCTAAACCATCCCTCCCCTTTCTTACCTTTTCTCAGTGTGTTTAAATTAATGCTTTGGAAAGAAAGGCTCTAAAGAAGAAGAGGCTTCAATGTGCATTTCCTCCAGCCAAATGCAAATGTCATTTATCCTACTCTGCAGCTACGAATGCTGGCGGTTAATCACCTACCCTCCCTTTTGAGTTGCAGTGCCACTGCGGTGGCCACACTTTATCCTGAATTGAGTTATGAGCTCAAGAGTCAGAAAAATTTAAACAGCCAGTTCAGCATCAGTAAAACAAGATAATAAAGGAGGGATCTGAAGAAATGATGCAAAAGAAGCATGATCCAAAGAAACAAAGGTCAATCCAGATTAGTTTTAAATTTAAAACTTTTTTTTTATCTTGCAGAGTAAGGTTTTTTTTCCCATTCACATGAATGTCCCTTCGATGACATCTATCATTAACAGTCACTAGCTCACGCGAACATCTACCCATATAGATCCCTGCATGCAACCGCTTTTCCACCAACCTGCACTCATTCATTGGCCCTCCACACCACCAAACAGTGGGAAGGGGGGGGGGGGGAGCCAAGGGGCAAATGGCAATGTAGGACAAAGGACGGCTTCATCCAACAACTTAATCAAAGTGAAGTATGAACGCATGAATGCCAACCATCGCCACAGTTTCTTTACTAAAGCCTGAAATAGGAATGCAATGTTTGATGGCACATGTGTGCTCTTCCCTGCTAGCCACAACCACAGAGGCATTAGCGTTGCGTTATAGATGCACAGTTGCTTTAAGTGGCATATCTTGGTTTGTAATCACGCTAATCTGCTAGCTCTTATGCAACACCACTTTGTAAGTGGAGACAGGTCAGAGAGTCAGTAACGTACAGTGACTCCCCTCCGGGTTTCTAATTAAACAAATTTATGCGCGGATCATGATGAAAGTGGTTATGTCTGTAGCCTTTTTAACAAGAGCAACAGCTACTCTATGCTGCTCAGTTTTGCATTGGGGGATGAATTACCATGTTTAAGTATTCCCACAAAAGGATGAAACTTCTATGAGTATGTAACCCTTATTGAACTAGGTAAGTCTGTTGAGATGCAAGTCTTATTTACAAAAACAACCTATTTAAAAGGGCCTCTTACTGACAGTAATGTCCACAAGCTTTTCTTCAGTACCAACAATTTTTTGATCTACCATGTATTCTGCACTATAAGTCATATAATGCTAACATGGCTATGGTATGTTGAATTCTATTGTTTTTTACATGTTATTAACAAGGTTGGAAGTTAGCGTAGCCGCAGTAACATTTGTTTTAGCTGTATCAGTCTGTTTATGTATGTGTTGCTAACAAGGTCGAAAGGTACAACCTATGCCAACATAACTAACATGTAGAAAACACATTCTAGAATAACTCTGAACACAGTTAATAAAATCTGGCTAATGGACGTATCTCTGACTTTTTTGTCTCACTTAATGCACTTTAGTTCGGTGCACCTTATATATGACAGAAGTTTAAAAGTAGGCCATTCATCGATAGTATGCCTTCTAATCCAATGCAGTATAATATGGAATATACGATACTTTGGAAAAACTTTAAATCACACTGTGATACAACATCTTGTTCAAGTTAATACTGCGCGTGAGAAAACAAAGGAGCACTATTCTCAAGAAGAACTTAAAAACAGCATGTTATACAACCCTGTGTAAGGCCAATGGTAGTTCTCCACTGCTCTTCTTGATCTTCTTTAATGGATTAATCCAGAAATAGCAGATAATTCAGGTGATATAGATGTGATGATTTTAAAGAAAGGGTACCATCCTGAATGGGAAGACTTTCAAGGACAATTTAATTGATTAATCTGGGCAAACCGTTGAAAAAGTTCTTGATCTGATCTTGTGGAACATACTTACCCCTGAGTCCGGACAACAGCCCGGACAACCACAGTCAAAAAGACTCAACCCAATGAGAGTGAACCATATTTCATGACTGCAATTGGTCAACAATATTTGTGTCATTGAGACAATAAAATTACATAAAACCAAAGAGCTTGTCACAATAGTAATAATGGGATCAAGCAGGTGTGTACATAAAAAAATGTTTCTCCATACATCAAAGAAGACAATTTTTGGGATTAAAATTCATCTTCACACTAATCAATAAGCACTATAGACTAATAAATCTTAGCGGAAACTGTTCAAAACAATAGTCTCATTAGGTTCATAAAAAGTTTTTTCCCACCAGTAATTTCAATAATTACTTTCCAATGAACATTTAGATCACTTAGAGTTCCTGTAGAGTTCCTGTACTTTTCTTCTTTCTTACTTTACCTTCCCAAGTGCCAGGCTAAACATTGCTCTGCATCATGGCATCATGGCATCTGACTTTGCTCACCTTTTGCATTAAATAAAAGAAAAACATCTAAAAAAATGTTTGAAGGTGCAATTTTGGTAATTTTGAAGATTTTGCTGTGTAGTGCTTTGAAACTAGAATAGTTCAGTGACCTTTTTTTTCGCTGGCTGCAAATGTAAATCTCACACCATTGATTAACTTTGCTTTTACGCTTCTGGTTTTACTTTATTCTCCTTAATTAAAAAAAAGAAACACTCACACTTTTTTGGTCTGGACAGTCCATGTGCATTAGTATTATAGAGAACCACACCAGGGTTCACTTTTAAATGTGTTAAATAGGGGTCTTTTTTCCATCAGATTAGGGTTTGGCTTGTTTGGGTGATTGTCACACAGTGCCCTTACACCACACTCCAACCATTAGCAAGGTACGTGCACTGGCACGTTACTGGCTATTTGCAAATGCTGAGCACTTGGGGTATACAGGTGATATGCAAGTGCCCTTGGGACACCTGTAGGATGCCCCCACAAGTTACACTCAGGTTGTCTAATTTCCTTATTTCTAACAGTCAGGTGCGTGCAACAAGGCGTGCTTTGTGCGCAAAAGGATACACACTTATCACTTGAACAAAACTAACAGGCCTCTTGCGCAGTGGGCATGTTTAAGGAGCATTAAAAAATGAAAAATCCGCACGACGGGCCTGAGTCTCACCTACTTAACCCTTACCCTTGTGTTGAGTGTTTGCAATGACCTGTCAGCAGCATGCCTTTAGACAAAATGTGCATGAGCGTTTTTTCTCCACAGGATCAACAAGCGGTGTACGAACTTAAAATTTCGTGCAAGCCACCTTTGTGTCCTGTACAGGTTTGCTCATTTTCCCCTCGCAGACAGCCAGTATCCATATGTAAAGGCAGTTGTGACTAAGGCATAAAGTTTGCTTCAACTATCCGACCATCTGAGCAATTAGCACTTAGAGCTATTTTTTTAAATTATTACAGACCAAAGAAAAAAACATCTTCAACCATATTTTTTCTTTTTTTCATTTTCAGAGTTAACAGCTAAAATTCTCATTTATCAACAGAATTAGGACTTTTTTCAATGTTTTTAAAGCAATTTTAGGAATTTTGCAATTCCTTTGGCTACAACCTTTAACCACCGTAATAGTGAATGTGATATACCGACGTCGTTTATCATACTATCAACAGCAAAACTGTTTATGTGGGTTTTTGACGGATCTTTGACATTTAAGTGAGGTCCTATTAAAGTCTCGTTTTACAGATTATGCCACAGGACTTACAGTATAACAGCAGGTCAGCAGCACCAACGAGAACATCTTAGATACAATCCTCTGATGCCAGGTTTTTCAGATGACTTCCTCTATGCAACCTTTGTCTCTCCTTTTCAACCTGGATCCATCCAACAGCAAGATTCATGTTGTCTTCCTCTCTGACATTGTTTTTAACCTGGGTATTTCACTCTCCAGGAAGCAGCAATCATGTTAAATCATGCAAGTCCCATGAAACCCTGTGCAGTAAAAGCCTTGCCTTATTATATGGTGGGGTATTGGGGGTGCAGAGGGAAGTCAGAGTTCTGACGTATGAGCAGCAAAATCCCCCTTAAGGTACACTTTATCTCACTTTCCAACTTAAAACGATTCTTTGTTTCTGACATCATTGATTTATGTCAAATTCTGCTGCCTGCTTCACTAATTATCCAATAAATTAAAATAAAGCCCAGTGCAGCAGAAACCAAACAAGAGGTCATTTAGATCTAATAATGAGTTTGCACATCAACAAATCCTTTCTGTGATCACTGATGAATCCATGGTCGTCATTCATCTGGATTGTGGATGTTTTTTGCATTCAGACCTTTAACACTGAGTAATCCAGATGCCCGCGGGTGAAGGTGCTTGGCTTTCACCTTGGATGCTTGTTGACCTGATTTCAGCATATTTCTGGTATTTCTGCCACAAACCTACAAACAACTTTGATCCAAGATGTTTTTAGTTGATTAATGGTTTGATTTCATCGATTTAAACTGGACTTGTGAGCTCCACAGTTTGTAAAATTACGGTTGAGTTCTGCCTTTTTGTTTTCCAGCAGAACAGCTCTTGTTTCTGTGGTGGAAATCCCATTACAATGTTGCTTTGGGTCTATCGTGTTTTTGGTTGACAGTTGATGGTCTCTTGTTCATTCATTGATTAACTGCAAACTTGCTTTTTCACAGTTGCATCAACAGAAGGGGGGCATTGCACCCAAAATACAGTGTTAGCTCATATAAGTCACTACATCATTATATATAGTTGCAGTGGCATTTTTTGACCTTATTGACAAGATCTGGTCTATGACAACCTGTATAATTAAATAAATGAACGCAACCCAATTAGAAAGGTTCTAGATTGAGAAAAACCTGCTACTTGTCTTTGGAGTTTATTCTCTACATTGCCTCTAAAAAATGGACAGTCACGTTTCTCTTCTGCAGTGCTGTGGATTTTCTGATTTTTTTTTTTTTCGGATTACTGATCATGTATTAGAGCACACGACAATTAGCTCCACTTGCTTTGCTCTGCTTCTCTTCATTTCTTGTCTTTTTCTGCACACTATCTGGTAGCCAATCACAGTCTGCTGTTTTCTGGTCCTGTTTGTGAATGGGACTTCTACGAGAGAGGAGGAGGAGGAGGAGGAAGAGAAGAGCGCTGCATTTGTAGGCATGCCGATACCACAGTGGGGGGATACCAGCTACAAATTATGTTGTTTTATTCCATTTTCCCTCCGAGTTTTCATTTTCATCACACTTTCCAACCCCCCATCCCCTATCCCATCAGCTTTGAACTCTGACTCGTCTTTCTCCTTTGATGCTGCAGTTTAGTGCTGCATTAAAACATCCGTCTTTCCCCCGCTTTCCATCCCCGTTCGTTTCAGCTTTCCCTGTCTTTCCCTCGAGCGTCCTGTCACACCACTGCTTCCTCTTTGCCCGCTTTTACGTCTTTCCCTCGCTTGCTGGTCCTTCCCAGCATCACACCTGCAGCCACACGTCAAAGCAGGACACCCACTTACAAACGGGGACCCTTACCTTCTGTGACAAGGTCTACGTCTTCTCTTGGGTGAAGTGCGGCAAGCCGGCGAGCTTCTGGAGGCTGGAGAGAAGTGGAGGACAGAGAGAGAAAGAGATGTAAGGGAAGAGAAAGAGAGATAAGAGACGACAGAGCGAGTGTGAGAGGTTTAAAGATAGAGAGAAAGAGAGGGAGAAAAAGTGGACTCAAGAGTGGGGGGGTGAACAATCAAAGAGGAGGAGGAGGGAGCTCCAGCTAGCTGGAGGTGAGATGAAGGGGAGAAAGAGAGTGGTAGAGAGAGATAAAGGGGGAGCCAGAGATGGAGAGGGGGAGGAAGGATGGCAAGAAATGGATCGAGAAGTTGGGAGGAAGAATGGAGACGGCGGTGATGAACGGGAGGACGGATAAGGGGACACCCTCTGAATAGGCAGGAGGAAAAAGCCAGAATAAAAAAGAGGGGAGCATGAAAAAAAGACAAAGAGCCTGGCAGAGGACGCGCAGAGGACGGATAAAAGTTCATGATTGCAGAACATTTCATGTCTGGTCCTGATGCAGGGAAAGTCCTTCTGTACAGTCATTCATAATCCAGAGCAGGGATGCAGCACAGATACTGCAGTTAACCGAGGGGCAGTAACTTAAGGGAGTCAACTGATGGAGGGATGGGAGAAATGGAATCTTACGGAGCTGGTTTCTTGGAGAGATTCGACATGTTTGACATGTTAGAGGGAAGAGGAAGACAAGCCGCCTCAGGCTGTGTGTGATGGAGGGGTGGGGGTGCAACAAGGTTGAATGGAGGATGGCGATATTGTGAAAATCCACTGATCTGTCCCACGCCTCTCAGAAAGTTAAAGTACGGTGGGTCAGGCGTGAATGGCGGCATTCTGCAGAGTCACGCAGCAGAGACTTAAGAGCACACTGCAGCTGTGGATTATGGATTACGACTAGGCTCTCAGCACAAAAGTGCTGCATGCCAAGAGCAAAAGCCCCCGACATGCGGCTGCATCGATTGCGTGTCTTCGTGTTTGATTGTGTTCTGTTGTGGCTCAAATTGTGGTAATTTAGTGTCAGCTTTATTTATTTTCTTTTGCACAATTATAACCATCTGGTCAGTTTCTCTATTTGCTTTCCTTATGTTTTGTTTCTTTTATGTAATTCTCTTGTAAAATAGTATTTTAGGGGATAAAGCTTTTGCTGCCATGTACATATTTGCTTAGCTTTGACTATAGATTTGTTATTTTGTCCCATTTGAAAAGACAGTTTATGTTGTAATGCCAACAGCTGCTTTCTGTTAATTAATAATCCTTCCTTCAGCATTGAAGTTGGTGTTTTTTTTGGGTCAGGTGTTGTCAGAATTCCGTCACCACTCACTATTAGGTGCACTATATAGGGCCTTTGCCATTTTTTGTCCAAATCTACAATTCCAAGGTCCTGGAAATTAGCCAGAAGTCTCTGCAAAAAACCAGCGTGCGTTGATGCTACTGGTTTGGTGAATGTAGACCAAAATGCATTGCAATTGAATGATTTTTTTATTTTAAAAATGTTATTTAAATTGATTTATTATAAATCATCATCACCAGAGCCCAGATTCAAAAACAGTCTTTGTAAAATGTTCATATTTATTAGGTTTATATTTCAGCAATTGGGCGACTTCATATTTGTTGAGTGAAACCCTACAAAGAAGTGAACATGTGTCCAATTTACGTTTCAATCCTGGGACCAGACAGTCCCCCAGTATGTTTTTTAGGGCTTCTTAGGACTGAGAGAATTCCGACACAGCCTCAGTGTTCATCTCTGTTTGCCTCCTTCTTGTCCTTTCTTGTTGCAAGTTTACAACTCTGTCAACCTGCTCCAAATCTTTTGCGATTGCATCTTTTAACGCATTTTCTTGTCACAACTTAGCTTTTTCGTCATTTTTAAAATTTACTAATTCATTCTTTTTTATATAACTGTTCTAAATTCATGGGGTAATTTGTTTGTATTGTTGTTAACACATTGCTTTAATTTAGTAAGTAATACTTAGTTTTTGAATAGCAAGTTACTTTCATTCACAATGATGCTACTTTTAACATTTATTTATTTATTTACGCCATTCTGTTTCCTTGTAAGACTTAGTTTATTAAATGAAATAGAAAAAAAACTGTTCAGAAGGTGTTTCCCAATTCCTCTTTAGCATTGAACCTCCCAATACTTTGGCAATACTCTCATCCAACCTGTCACGTGTAGGGGAGAAATTCTGGCTCATTCTTTTATGAAGCTTTAAGTTAATTCCTTCTATTTGAGATGCAGACTGATTCAATATCTTCAAGAAGACACAGCCTCAAACAGAGATGACAAGATTATATGGAGTTCCTGAATTTCTTTGGCTTCCCCCCCGTCAAATGTTTGAATCTCTATCATGGAAAAATAGCGACTGAATTGACTTTTTTTTTTTTGTGGAGCCGGATATAAGCTGTTTTCTATGGGGGACATCACACTCACCGACTCGGTCCAGTCCTGATACGGTCAATTGACCAGGCCAACGTTTGACAAGGGGTGGGTTTAATAGGGAGACTGGGGTTCTATATGGGGTGGCATTCAGTCACTTAAATACACAGCATAATCCCTTACAAGTATTTTAGTCTGAAAAGGGACTTATAACAGATGTGCAGCAAAAGATACTTTGATTATTGTCTTTCCTTTGGCCTTAGATGAACCTGAATGCTGCAGATGACATGTCAGCAAATAGACTGCAGACCTACAAGTTTGTATTTTATTGAGAACCGATGAACTCATATTAATCAATCTGTGAGTTAGTTCTCTCTATGTAAGTTCATCCAAACCTCATATGAGCAAACCAGACCACTATACTTCCACCTTCATGCGTCACTGTAGGTAACATGTTTATTTTGGTGGGATTTCTGTCGTTGCACTAAGGTCAAAAAGGTTTGAGTTCCCTGTAACGTAAACCTGAGTTCATGAATATTTTTCCATATTTGGTCATTGATTAAACCAGGATGAAAAATATCCAAAGAAATGAAACCAAGATGACTGAAAGAAAATGTTTTCTTATCTCATCTGTGATCTGAATATCTTTAAAGTGCCTTTAAAGAAAATAATAATATTAAAATGAAACATTTATTTTTCTGAAGGATTTTATTTGTTATATTTAGTAGTGTTATTTATTATTTATGTAGTTCAATGTGTTATTTTTCCTCTCCTGTCATATTTACTCTTTGAGAATGTTTGATTAGCCTGAAATCTTTCCAAGCTCAAACACACACATGCCCCTGTTCAGTATTCCATCCATGAAAACCATCTGTTAGTGACTCTTGACCCTTTGCAGGTAAATTAATCTCCTTCACTACCATTATATTCAGCATCATGTAGATTATTATAAAGGTTCAGATTTCAAAGTCTTTGTCATCTTGACAGGACATGAAAACTCTGATAAAACAGACGCCCCTCTGTTTTTGTGTTCTGAGTCGGAGTCAGTCGGGTCAGTTAAATTCGTGTTCAGCCTCATTTCTATCAAAGTAAATGTTTAATTGCTCAAGGACACTTCAGCCAGATGGAATCTTGCCAGTGCAGGACTTAATCCTGAATGGTCTCTCTCAAAAAAAGGGCCTTGCTCAGCAGTTAGCTTTTCATGTAATTGAGGTCTGTTTTTAGAGCCATGCAGAGCATCAAAACAACAATCCTCTGTGACTATTTCCATTAAATAATCTATTTTACAAAGACGTTCGACGTGTGTATATGCAGGTTTGTTAAAAGGAGGAACCATTACTTGGAGACCTAGATACCACTTTAAAGGTTTTTTATTTTTATTTTTTTAACTTGTCTTGTCCAACAGCTGAGCAAACAGATGAGAGCTGAAGGCCTCTTGTGTTGGACATATTTTACTTTTACAATAAGGGTTAAGTTAATGATTTTGACTTCAAGCTGCTAAATTTGATCCTACATGCACAATTCATCATGCAAAGAAAAACAGGTGTTTGCCATTCAAGTCAAATAAATCCAATAGAGCATTTAAGTGACAGGAAATTACAGTACCTTATAAAAATAACATTAATACACGTGTATAGTGAATGTATGTTTATTTTTAATCCAAATATTTGCTGTGATCATTTGGCTTTATAGTACTTGTGCCCCGCCTATTAAAATAATTTACATCTAATTAACAGCTGTCTTTAGGAGGAACCAGTGATAAGCTCAGGAAACCACAGGGGGCGCAATAATCTGCATCACGCTGCAGGCTTGACAGTCTCAACACTGAGCAGGCAAAATGTTTACATTTGTCTGTTGCACATAGATTAAAAGGAGAAACAGTTTCTTGGATTCTTTAATTGAGATCACAAAATGCTGTGTCTGTGATGGATCATTTTTTAAAGGGATGTTTATTCCAGGTAACAGTGGATGCTGGTTATTTTTTATAGGCAGAAACATGGCTGTAAACCTCTGATAGTTCACGCTAGTTACAGTAAATGAAAAAAAAATTGCTATCAAAAGTCTAACAAAGCTGCTTTTTATCAAGCATTTTTTTTAACTGGCCGGGAGTCTGCTGAAAAAAGGAAAGATTTAAGATTTCTGTGTGCGGTTTTTGAATGAATTATTAGTTATGTAGTTGTGTGTTTAAGAAAGAATAATGTGTGGAATAAGTGTGCTTTATTGCTGTTCAATATTTGATTTTCTCCTTGAAAGAATCAGCTGATTTACGGTGATTGTGTACAAACTTTACTAGTCGAAAGTGCTGGAACTTAGCCCAAAGCTGCTTTTTTCTCCAACAGAATCTACTGGAATCTCAAAAACTGCGTAAACGGTTATAGAGTTACTGTAGTTGAAAGATTGAAAGCATTGGCACTAAAGTTCTGGTTTTTAAGGGTTAAAAAAATATCCTTCTGTTGTTTCTGTACTTGGACGTTGGCTTTACCGCTGAACCGAAAGGGTCTAATCATAACACACCAATTCACATCTAGCACTACAGTACATTTCTTTTGGTAGCTGTGATCTCTCCAAAACCGCCATGCTGGGACGACACCAACCTCTGGACTGGAGAACGTGACAATGATGCTGTGAGGTGAGACATGTAATGGTCAATAGAAGGAGTTCATGCCGCCCTTCACATACATGCTAGCCATGCATGGGTGCAAACAGTAAAAAGAGTTCATAAGTGGGACAGTGAGAGCAAAGAATTGACGCCTGTTGTCACAGTATTGCAGCGTGACCCAGATATCTTGATAGGCAAAAGCGTGAGGAACCAATAACTGAATAACAAAAAGAAGATTTGGGAATAAAAAATAAAAAAATTCAAATTAGCATATAATCCTCTATGTGGTGTAAGCAATAGCTTCAAGGTAACTAAACGTACTGAAACTGAGAAACTGAGCAGGGACACCAACACACTGTCCAACCCAATCAATCTACTGTAAGTGTAGGCAGCTGTGAGGCACACCACAAACAACCACAGGTGAGGGGGCGGTACCCTCCAGGAGAAACCACAGGCAGCATGAACAGAAAACAGAGGGGATGAGAACACACAACAAAGCAGGCAAACTGTGTTACCTGTGGTGCTGTCAACATGGCACGGCCCAGTTGATGTGATATGAGCAGCCCCTGAGCCAACACGAATCACGAAAACGGGTCGTGGTCATATTCAATCAAAAGAGACCAAAACTGCTCGTGTTTGACAAAAGATGTGACTGAAACAAATGAAATCAGCTAACAATATATAAAAAAATGGAAGAAAATAAATGCTGATATGAAGTTTTTTGTGTATGATTAAAATGAATTGATTGAAGAGTCTGAAATGGCCTTTTTAACTGTCATCAAAGATGTGATTTCAAGTGTAAAGCTACGTTCTCACCGCCCTCAGCTACACACGTTCAAGCGACCACTTCCAATGAAAAGATTACGTAAACGTGTGTAACGATCCCCCGCATTTAGAACTCTTGCGCTTACACACAAGTTTCTACAACCGTTTTTGGCGTACATGAGTCGCCATTAAACACACGTCGCCAGTCATGGACTCGGATTTGGTAGTGACCTGAAAATGGTGTCCCTTTTATTTCACGGGAGTGCCAACTGTTTGAAAATTGATCACGGAAGAGAAATTAGTCATTGAAGATTTTCCCAGCTGGAATTATGTGACACCGAGTCTGTCATATATCGAAATAAAGCCATGAAAGAAAAAACCTTGAGTGAGATTCACAAAATTTGCACTGCTTTGAAATTTTGCCCCAAGCCTCTTCCAACTGTAGGTTGTGGAGGTTGGCTAATACACAGTACAAAAAGAAGAAACCTTTCCCCGCTTGTCCAGTGTGAACACCATAAGCTTAACATGCATTATTGAACTCGCGTCACATTCTCTGTGTTTTTGACTTAATTTTGCAGCCAACATGGAAAACAGTGTACAGAAATGAAGAATGTGATTCTTTCCACCTGTTCAAACTGCAACTAAATTTTAATGACTTCATTAGAGACATTTATTTTGTCCAGCACGATTTGCTACGTACCTCACATAATGTACACAATGGTTGAGTCAGCTCCACTTAGTGGGCATAATTACAAATAGAGAGAAATGGGAAAACCCATCATTCATCTACTGTAATTGATTCAGATTGTTGTCTAATTAACCTCTAATAGCATTTCATTTCACTGCTGCAGACTGTTTTCTTAAAACACATTGTGATATTTTTTTTAACTTGTTCTGTCCAACAACTGAGAAAACAGATTAGAGCTGAAGGCCTTTTGTGTTGGACAGGCTTTATTTTTACAAAAAAATGTTATATGTCTTCGAAAAACCAGAGTGTAAATTTGTATATACCTTTTTTTGTTTTTATTATTTTATTTATTTATTTATTTGTTACATTTAGTGTGTGTGGGGAGGGAGAGGGAAAGAATGTGAGATGTGAGAGGGGGGGTGTAATAAAAAGGAAGAGAGGTGAAGAAAGTGGGGGATACAAGCGCTGATTTGAATAAGTTATTATTTAAGCTGTGTAACAATTGTACCAGATCTGCTGAGACAACAAATATTACATCCAATTGGTGATATTCTGACACGAAGATGAGCGGAACATATCTGTCCATTAATACACTTTGGGTTAGGAGGAGGGATAAAGCAAACAGGGAGCAGTGTGCACGTGCACGTGGGGGTGGAGATACATGCATGCTGCCGAAGTGAACCGTGTGATCATAAGGGGAACCAGTTTCATCCAGCCCGACCGGCCAGAGCAGGATAAGGGGGGAGAGACCCCAAGCCAGGAGCACCCCTGGCGACGGGACCCAAGCACCCTGGGAGGGGGGGAACCGCCCAGCCAGGCCAGAGGGTGCCCCCCCTTCACCCATGCACTCCCGCACACACACTCACAATCTTATGGTTGTGTTGCAATTCTTTAAAAAATACATTCCTTATTAAAAATCCTGCAATAGTGCATGAATCTTCACATTAAAAAGGCAGGTCATTTTTATTTTAGCAAGTTCTTTAAGAATGCATATAAAGTGACGCCTTTAAAATGATTCACTGACAGATAAAACTCTTTTTTTTGTCATGTTTTGAGGCAGAACAGGGCGCAAAGTAAAAGGGAACTGAAGGTCTTCTGCAGGCCTGGCTCAGTTCTCTCATTTTCATCATCAATTCATTTTCAAATTCTTCTGCAAGTTTGGTTTATCCCGAGCGCGGTTCGGCTGCAGTTCACCACTCCCCCAGGGGATGGGTCAAATGCGGAGAAGAATTTCCCCATTGTGGGATAAATCAAGTATCAATTATTATTATTAATATTATTATTATTTTAGGTGTTTGTCTCAAGCAACCTTAAAAAAGAAAAAAATACACAAAATTGTAATCATAGATATTTTCTTACATTTTATTTAGTCCTGTTAGTGTTGACCAGGTTGTGTAAATGTTAATCAGTGACCAAGTGGCCGTCATCTAATAGCAAATTTTATAAAACCTTTGAATGACTTTGTTGGTAAAATACATTATATTTTATTCTTTGAAAATTGTATATTTTGTTCAAATGTTGGGGTAGCTGTCCAACTTTTGACGTATGTGGCCAGTAGGGGGCAGGGTTCCTTTTTATATCCTAGTCCTAGAAAGCCAACCATAATAAACAAACGTTTACTGTTGTACTGTAGCATATTAATAAATATTGATTTTGTTTAAAGGAGATGAAAGCACAGCAAAAAGCATGTGAACCCATGACACTGCATTAACATGGGTTCATGCTCGAAACTTAACCATAAACAGATTATCTCTAGATGTGATAATAATAACAACTATAATAGCAAATGAAAGTAACTTATTAATAACTAAAAAGAACCGATAATGAAAATTACTGACTAAAATTGACTTTTTGAGCTGCCATGTTTTCTGTGGATTTCTATCTACTGTGTCTGGCAGGAATTAAAAAGAGTTTCTTCGTATTTCTAGGTACTAAGAACAGTTTTTTTTCTTTTTCACAAAGTCTCCTGACACCACAGTTTATTTAAATGATTTGTTTGGACTTCTGCCAACGTCGCTGCAGAGTAAAAAAAAAACAACCCTTAAAAACATTTCTGCTTCAGCATTCACCGGAGGCTGATTGCTGGGTTTGTTTTGCCATGAAATATAGCTGACAAGCTAAAGAAAACCATTAAAACAGCAGACAGTTGACAGTTTATTTGTGTGGGATTTGCTGCAGGAAAAAGGTTCGTTCACCCGTTTTCGAACAAAGAGAGTCTAAATTAAAGCAGTTAAAATGAGGAAGAAGTCATGGGGCTTTTTCCTTTATCGTCAGCTTTGCTTGAACTGACGTGTCAAAGATATCTGCTAGCAGGAAGTGGACGGGTTAAAAGCAAAGTAAGGAAAGGGTCAACCAGCTTTTTGTTCACAACAAAACTGACTTGTGAGGAACTTTTATTTTCCTTTGCATACATCGAAATCTAAAAATGTTTAGGTTTGGCAAAAAAAAAATTAAATCAAAAGCCTTTTAGAGACAATATTTCCAGTGATATATGGAGATTTCCTGAAAAGTTTGTTGAAAACATCTTGCACAAGAAAGTAAATTCCCTTTTTAAGCTGTAGTGTCTGCTTTTGTGTTATTTAGGAAAATGAAACTAACTTTTTCTTATTTTTACATTTAGAATGATTAACAGAAAAAATATATTATTCTTACATAATAACATAAAATTCAACTTTTGAGACTCATGTTATTATTAGATAGTCAAAAAAAGTTGAAAATATATTTATGCATGATAATAATTATTGTGCACAAAATTCTAGCTTGTACTTACTTGCGTGCAATGCAAATTGTGTGTACATGGCATAATATATGTCCGCAAAAGTTTTTTTACACTCAACAGGAAACAAATAACTTGTAAGATCAGCTTTTGTGCATAAACAATCAGCACTTTTGAACATTAAAACATAAAAAAGCACATACAGCACCATTGTAACTTGTGAACATTGTAAATAGATTGTATATAGTGCTCATAAGATCATTCATTCATTCATCTTCTAATCCGTTATATCCCTTTCGAAGTCACGGGGCACATAAGATAATAAATTGTGCAGTTGTATTGCATGCAATTATAGAGAACACACTCCAGTTTTGTACAAATTCTAGTTTAAAAGCCGCGTGTGCAGAAGAGAACTATGATAATGTGTGTTTGGGAATCACACTTGTGCATGTAAAATAAGAAAAAAACCTGTGAAATAATGTGGTCATTAAACACTACATATTTCTCCAAGCACTTGTGCAATTATGGCTGTGAAAACAAATCGCTCAGTAAAGATAGAGTTCAGCACAAAAGGTGTCAATACTTATGTTGATCACATTAAATTGTACTAAAAAATAAAAGCTTGTGTTAGGCAATTCTCACTGTATCGTGTTTCATTTCAGTTCTTTGTTTTTTTAGGCAAAAGTTTAAGTTTAATTTAGTAAAAAAAATTTAAAAAAAGGTCCTGCATTTTAGTAAGTCACAACTTTAACACAGTAACAAAACTATTGTCTCTAAATTGGGATAAGGGCTCCACAAAAATGGAGTGCAGTAATCAGGTATGTGTTTGTAATCTGTATCAAATCTATCCATCCATTCATGTTCTTTATCCTTTTTGAGTAATGGGGTTGCTGGAGCCAAACCGGCAGCTGTTGGATGAAGGCAGGGACCTTGAGCATGTCGCCAATCCATCACAGGGCCACACAACCACACACACACTGTGAGACAATCTAGGAACAATTTGGAGCCACCGGTTGACATATGAAGCATGTTTTTGAACTGTGGGAGGAAACAAGAGTGCCTGGAGAAAACCCACGCATGCACAAAGAGAACATGCAAACTCCACACAGAAAGAACCCAGCCGGAATTCGAACTAGGGCCTTTTCACAGTGAGACAAGAGCTCTAACAACTACGCCACTGTGCAGTTCCTTTTATCAGAATTCTTCATTTTCAAGAAGCAGGTCTAAAATTCTTTGTCCCTCCTTGTCCCCGCCTCTGACCAGGTATTTGGAGTCACGTAGAAGCATTGGCAAGACAAACATGAACTCGGTCCACAAAACGCATCCATCAGGAAGCCATGTTTTTGAAATGTTACTTTGTAACAACATGTATCCTGAATGAGATTCTAACAATGCCAGTTTCAGTGGAGCCACATACAAGAACAGTGTAACTGCTGTTATCTCAAAGAGTGTGGTTGGAGGTTGGTTGATTTCACTTTCATTTTATCTGAGAATTCTGAACTTTGGCACACAGCTCTGCTTTCATTGGTTTACTCTGTTCATTCCTGTCTGCAGGGGTTTGCAGCTCAGAAGGATATTTACTCTTAGGTGTATAAAAGCTTGTAGGTTCTGTCTCCTTGGCTGTAGATTCCTTCAACATCCATCATTTTATCTGAGCATTCAGCAAACAGGATCTAACACAGCTGATTGTGTATTTCAGAGAAAGGTTGCAAAGTGTCACAGTGGACAGAAAGAGGGAAGTCATCCGTCGCAGAGGAAACTCCCACAGTGTTTGAGTCATCCTTAGGTGGGAGCTGAGTGACGAGGACGAATGGCAACAGACTGTTGAACAAAAAAGCAGCCTTCAACAAGTAGTGCTGGGTGAGCCTTGCTCCAGGTTTTCAGATCCCAGATGATCCAAAACCATGTAGAAGTTCAGCCTAAACTGATACGAAGAAAGTTATTAATGTCACCCAAGAGTTTTGTCATTGTTCGTGGGAAAACATTTACACTAAATGAAACATGAAATATTACATCATATTTTTAAAGAATCTAGGTATCTGTAATCGGATTACCTTCACAGGAATGTAAAATTTGGTGTCATATTTATGAGGGTCTTATTAAAAAATTCATTGAGTAAAGTTTCTTTTGTTAAAGATTGGTACCAAATTATAACAAAGAGCGGACAACCCATCATTTTTACCCCAATTTTAGAGAGTACTGTTAAAAACAGCACCTCTGCTTAAACAGACTTCAGTGACCCCATTATTTGTTCCGGGTTGAGTTTAATTAAGCTGCAGCTTTCAAGAGCCACCCTGATGAAAATTGTGTTTTTAACATGTTCTTGTAGCATTTTTCTGATGGAATTAAGACTTAGTTAAAGAAAATTAAGCCTAAAATTGTAATTCTGGGTGTTTCATTATTCACATTTTTGTAAATCTGGGAGACGACAAAATGCAGTTGGAAACAGCTTGAAGGTGGGATGTAAAAGCTACATCTGGCAGACGACAAGTGCCCTGCTCTGCTCCATTGGGACGTATCCACTTGCAGACAAATACATTCATGAACATGTTTCCATTACTCGTCTGAGCTGGCATTATGTCACCCCAACAGTTCCACCCACAACTCAGAAGCTAATTTCTGATAAATTACTGCAGAAAATGTGTCCAAGAAAATGACAATTAAAATTAAAATTAAAATAAATTACTAAAAAACAACAAAATCAAGGTGGCTCCAATGAACACACCGCAGCACACTCCATGAGGCGTGTACTGCACACAGCAGTGAAACTGGGCCGCTGTGCAACCAGACCGCTGCCTTGGCGCATGGTAGTAGGTGGGATGGAGGCATCAGCATCACATTTGGAACCACATTCGAAAAAGGAGTTTTCAAAATACCTTAACAAGTTTGAAATGATTAATGTATCCGGTTTGTGTTGTGTTATTTTACAGAAAATGTAACACAATGCAGTTGTTACAGGTGTCTCTCACCCTCATCTACCCATCTTCCTTGATTTTTTTGGTAGGTCAGATAATGTAAGACAGCAATTCCAGCATGTATATTCTGAGTGACAGGCTCACATTTGATCGGGCTGCTAAGGCACAAAAGCAGTCAAATAGGGAAAAGGCGTATACTTATGAAGCACTTCAATACCTTCTTAGATAGGCCAAAGTTTTTTGCAGACCCACTCACTCACGCACGCACACATTCACACACTGATTGTGGCTCTCCTGCCCAATACAGGAGCAACGTAGGGTTCAGTGTCTTGCCCAAGGACACTGTGACACATGGCCAGGCAGGGCGGGTACTGCACCTGTGGCCTTCTGACCAGAGGTTGACCACTCTACTCCTGCACCACAGCCGCCTAAACACAAACATAAACTTAAAACACAAAACAGCAATACTTTTGCTTCCTTTAAAATGTGAGGTTTAGTATGTAGTATTTATGGCTTTGAAAATGATCCTTTTATTTCTATACTGTAAAATACAAAAGCACATGCTTCGTAGGTCAATTGGCAACTCTAAATTGTCCCTAGGTGCGAGTGTGAGAGTGAATGGGTGTGTGATTGTGGCCCTGCGACAGACTGGCGACCAGTCGAGGGTGTCCCCTGACTCAAGTGGCAGTTTCTGCTTGTGAGTGTTGTTTAGGCCGAATAGGTTTTTTGAAAATGTTGATCTGCTTAATAATGTGGAACGTCCTTCTTATGTAGTTTTTCTTATAATTAAACTTATTATATGCAAACAAAGTCAGTTTTTTTACTGATGTTTCTTTTTCTGATTGATTGATTGATCTGTTCTCTGTTGTCACCCACTGTTTGTGTGTTTGTATCTTGAGCCTAAGGCTGACGCTGCAACAAGCCAATTACCAACCTGGGATCAATAAAGTATCTTTATCTTATCATATCCTCATTATCACAAGTGTCTGAGATTGATGTCAGTGATCCAAAGAGCACAGAGATACAATATCATCCATGAGTTTAATTGAAAACAAAGAATCTTTTTGACACTTATACCATTTTCATTGTAATTTGATCTTTTTAAATCTTGTAGACAGATGCCCTTCCAAGCAGTAGCCCCCATTGACACTGGAATGCTCTGCTTTTGACCCTCTGTGTGGCTGATTCTGCTGATTTTATTAAGAAGCTTTCAAAGATATATTTTATTCATGTAAGCTGTCAGTTAATTTGCAACTACCTATTTTATTTTTATCTTGAATTTTTATAATATCTCAGTAATGTTTTATTTCTTATATCTTTTGCATTTTACTTGAACATGAACAAGGACTTTATGATTTTTATCTATAAAAAAAAGTTCCAATCAAGTCCAAAAATTGTAATTAAGTTCATGTCAGATCTAAAGGCTTTGCATTTCAGCTCAAGTCGGGTGTAAAGTTTTTACTCTTGAGTTTAAGTCCTATCTGAAAATGTTTGCATTTCAATTCAAATCAAGTGTTAAGACCAACAATTACTAGTTCAAGTCCCACTTCAATAATCAAGTTTGATCTATTGAAACAATTTTCCCAGTGGTCTTTTTATTCTGATTATACAATTTTTAACCTAGAACCAAAATTTCTGGGCGGGACTGTTAGCGTGGACTAAGCCTGCCCTCATTTCCCAACATCGATCTGTTAACATGCCCTCCCGTTATCTTACAGCCCCTCACAACCGCAAACTAACTTTACCGGTGCAACTAAAATGCTTAACAATATTGCCGCCATCCAGCTGTACAGTCTTGAGCCAGATGCTAGATCGGACGAGGAAAACTAAAACATACATGAATTTAGTCATGTACAAGTGGATTCTTTAGAATGGAGTGGAGCAGGGAGGGGCCCACCGATTCACTGCTACAGGCTTTTCCAAGGAAAAGAAAAAAACTCAGAAATGCAATTTCAATCTTAATTTTCTTTATAAATGTCCTCCATCATCATTAAAATGCCACAAGAACATATTAAAAACACCAAAAACACAATTTTCATTGGAGTGGGTCTTGAAAGCACTACTTTGGTCATAAACTGACATCAAACGACCGACTTAGTGTCAGTATTTCCGCAATCTCAAGATAAAAGGGCTGTAAAGAGTTGACTAGATGATAAAATAGCTAAAGAGTATTGAAACCAAGAGTATTGAAACTTTTAGAAAACAGCAAAAATTGATTTATTTTTTTACACACATTCTTACCACAGGGTGGTATATTTTTCTTTTCTACATCTATTTTCCTGTTGTAGACAACCCAATTCGCACTTCCCATCTATCTGAAAAGTGTATTTATTTTGTCAGCATCCACATACGTACGTAGAGCACCTCAGAGAGAAGAATTGCAACTCAACTTTGCGTTTTAGTTTCAGAATTTGTGTTAATTTCCCCAAATATTCTGAGGGTGTTTTACCTCATCTACTGTGTATGAAAAATAAAAAGCGGAAGTAATGCCTGAATGAGGCCAATTTGTTTAAACCCTTGTGCTATCTTAGATGACCCCACACTTTCTTTGACGTGTTCTCCCTACCATGACAAAGGGGAATAAAAGTGGAAAGATTTCATGTAATCCATGGACACCAGTGAAGATCACAAATCATTGAAGAAAAAAGGTTCAATGCACTGTCTAGTGGGTCTAGATGACCCAACTCCCAACGTTAAAGTGCCAAGGATAGCACAAGGGTTACAAGAATTGTATCTGAATTCCTTATGTGTTGTTAAGGATTTGAATTTAACTTTTTCTAATTTTTACTTTGGTTCAGTAGGTAAAGTGATCATATATTTTTCTAAATAAACTGTGGAACAGTGGATTTTGGTATGATTTCTTAATGAACAAGGGTTAAAAAATAGTTTGAAGCACAGGTCTCTTTGTTCAACACGTCTGCAATGACAACAAGGCAGCCTGAGGTTTCTTATCGTGCAGGGTTGTGTCAGGTCTTTCTGGCTGTGAGTATCACTGTAAAGACGTAGGATGAGCAGCATTCATGGTTCACATTAAAATGTTTTTGTCTGCCTTTTCTTTTTTTAGATCTATCACAAGTGAGAGGCAGAGATAAGGGCAAAGAGGATGTGTGGTGACAACCCACAGCATGTAAACACGCACAGCGGAAGAAAACCGATGGTGCTGTTATGAGTCATTTCTTCATTATTTCTAGTAAATGAAGTACTTCCCTTTCAGCCTGTCTGTCTTAGGCTCACTTCAACACTTCATGCAAGACTCCTGTCAGCTCCACAGGGTTTTTGATGATGTGAAGATACGCAGTTGAATAAAAACATTGAAGCTGAGTGATGGCGGTAGTCTGGATCCTTCTCTGGTCAGTAATCACCTGTCTGGCTCTCCTGACCGCTGTCCAGGAAAGCAACAGCTCACCAAGCGGTAAGTTCATATCTTTTATGTTAGGCCAAATATTTAGTTGTGTACATTTCGACTAAAAAGGTTTTGAAACAAAATCTCTTCTGGATGTCAGGAAATATTCTGTTACGAAATGTATTTTTCTTTCCCTGAAGATTGGTTTTATTTATTTTTTATAAAAATGATTGAATGAATTAAAAAAAATTGACTTTGTCTTTAAAAAAAAAGGAAATCTTGTGCAGAAAACCCCCCACTCTGATCTAAAATTTACAGTTGAAGAAAAAAAGAGCTTTAAAAAAGTGTGTTCCAAATTATTGTGCAAACTGTATTTGAGTGTCAAAAAGATTACATTCTTTGTTTTTCAATTAAACTCATGGATGATATTGTGTTTCTGGGCTTTTTGGATCACTGACATCAATCTCAGACACCTGTGATAATTAGAGGAAAAACTGATAAAGACGGACGTTCCACATTATTAAGCAGAAAAACATTTTTAAGCAATATGGGAAAGAAAAAGGATCTCTGCTGCTGAAAAGCAGCACATAGTTAAATGCCTTAGACAATATCTGAAAACCTTGGATACTACATGAAAACGTAAGTGTGATCATCATGGTATTAAGAGATTTGTGGCTAATTCAGAGCACACAGGGGTTCGTGAAGATAAAGGCAGAACGAGGAAGCATTCTGCCAGACAAATACATTGGTATAAAGGAGCAGCTGCTAAAATACCATTTCATCTCAAAGCAGCAAGCACATATTTATAGCTGTTGGTGTCTCTAATGTCTCACCAACATCAAGGTGTGGGATCCTCCAGAGACTCGCAGTTCTACGAAAACCATTAAGAGAGCCGCTGGTAAAATACCATTACAAAGCAGCAAGCATGTACATCTGCTGGTAAATCTTTTATTCAGCCACCCCTAAACAACACTCACAAGCAGAAACGGCTGTAGAGGAGTAGATGGTTGTCGAATGGCCACCTTGTCCAAACAAGACTGTAATGTCAGCAAAGAGGTGGCAGAGTCCCTGAAGGGGTAAAAATGACCTCTGATAAGTCCGTGGAGTTTCTGACTGACCACTTTCTTCCATGGTACAAGAAGAAGAATCGTGCTTTCCGTAACTAAATCAACTTCACGCATGAGGACATACCATCTCATGCTGCAAGGAATACCTCTGCATCATTGGCTGCTATGGGCAGAAAAGGAGATAATCTGACGGTGAGGCCTCCATCCTCCACTGACCTCAACCCAAATGAGAACCTTTGGAGCATCCTCAAATATTGATAGATTAACTGATATGATGATGGCATAATTTTCTATTCATTTTAGGGGCTCAGAAAGATTTGACACCCCAAACTCTCAGCACACAGAGACTTGCCCCCCCGATTTTTTTGCCTGCGCACAAATATGAAAAAAAATAAAAAATACAGCCTGGAATGAGCCTGGAGGTTTATCCCACATCTTCTGTCATTTGCTGCTGATGGGGACTTCAGGAAATGGGGGGGTCTTGGTCTGGACCCTGGGTATCAGAGGGCCCATTCTCTGGTTGTTATGCTATGTGATCCTGTCCTCTCTTTATCTCCGCTGGTGGGAGCTCCTTTAGTGTTCTCTCAGATTCGGTTTCGGTTTCTGAATTCCTGGAATTGGATGGAGGTCCTCAGGCTATTTTATTCTGTGCTTGGTTTAAGGAAGCTCTGGCTTTAGTTACTAAATCTACAATTTAGATATACAATTTCCAATTTTTACTGCACAAAAAAGCAGTTACATATTATAGTTTTTAGTGACTGCATTCTATTAACACATTTTTCAGGACACAAAGTTCAAAATCCTGTAATAAAAACATCCATCTTTAACTCTGTTTTCATAGTTTTGATGCTGTGGGTCATTGTAAAAATGTAAATGCCTGTCCTCTCAGATCCATCACTGCTGAAGTCCTTAGAGTGTCACAACAACTACAAATCCCACGTTCACTGTAAGTGGAGGAGACAAGAGAAATCCGACCTGCAGCTGTGGTTTAAAACAGACACCAACAGGTAAAGAGAGGACAGGTGAGGGTGCTTCGAAAGTGCACGTGTTTTCTGCCTTGAATGATCAGGTTTTGTATCCCAACAGTGAGCCGTGCGTGCCATCTGATGCTCCACATGATCCCAGATTTGTCCACTGCACATATAAGACGTCTTTGTTTTCTATTGCCATCAAACACACCGTCTTCTTCACCAAAAACCAGACGTCGAGCGTCCTCCCAGCTGGTCTCAAGTCTATGGCTCACCTGCAGGAAGGTAAGTCTCACCGACAACCTCATCTCTAACCTCTGCAGGGCTCCTTTGGGTGCTTAAAACTATTTTTGTTGCACAGTGAGAGCGCTCTCGCCTTTGAACTTATCCTCACATGAGGTAGGTGACGGAGACCGACGTCTGCAATGGCTGAGTCCATACCCTTCCTCCTCCTCCCTGAAACTCAAATATCGGCTCAGCTACAGGGTGGAGACTGAAGATCACTGGACGGTAGGGTTAAGATCTAGTAGACCACACACAAACGTTTTGGAAGGTGTGAAAATCGCTCAGAATGCATTGCCTCTTTTGGGCTTCCAGGAGGTTGTGAATCTCACTGAGACAAGTGCGACACTTGAGCGTTCATCCTTGCTTGAAGGACGCAGATACGAAGCCAGGGTCCAGGCTCATGCTGGTGTGGGCCAGTGGAGCAACTGGAGTCCTGTAGTGACTTGGACGACTCAAGACAGTAGGACAAAAAAAATCTCCTATTTAAAATCCTCATATGTCTACATCAAATTTATTGAGCTGCTGTTTTCTCCTTCCTTGGTTGCAGACTCCAGGCAGTTTCCCAGGTTGCATTGTGTTCTGGAGGGAGAAAAAGAAGTGTTGTGCAGCTGGGAGGTGAGCGCAGATCTGGCGCCCATCATCACCTACAAGCTTTGTTGTCGACAAAAGCAGACAGATTGGTAGGCTGACTGTGACAGAAGTTATCCCTCATGATTGGTGCTGGAGAAGACAGCCGTCAGTCACCCTGTTTTCAACATTGAACCTTTCAGTTTTAAAGGATGCTGCCCGAACCCAAGAGTGACCTCTGACCTCAGCGGGAAGGAAAAGTACAGCTGCTTGCTGTCCGTGTCAGAGCCTGAACATCTGCGGCTGGACCTTCTGCCAGTTCACAAAGTCAAAACCTTTAAAGTCCACCAACACAGTGAGTGAAACCCAGCTGAGAAGAAAACAGCTATTACCAAACAGCTCCACCTAGTGGCTGAATAACTGCATGCTGCCTGAACCTAAAACAGTTCAATTGTTCTTTAAACTGCAATGATCATTGCTTGTAGTGAATGAAATTGGGATATTTCACATCTTAGAAAATATGTGTATTATTAAAATCCTAAAAATACGTTTTACATAACGTTGCATGACTTGTAAAAAGTATGAAGATATTTACTATTGAGTACTAGTAGGGATCCTCTTGGCATGAATGTGATCAGTTAGTGGCTCTGTGCTATGGAAGCCCAGCTTGTTGTGATAGCAGCTCCTCCTGTTCCTAAACTGATGTTACTTCTTCACAAAACAAAAATTTTATATTAGCTTTAGTTCAGCGCACTATGCTGATCAAAGTATGCCAATATTGTAATGATTTTATAATATTAAAGGCTCATTCACGGTGCTCTAATGCCACAGTCTAGTTGTTAATAAGGTGCAAGTTCTGGATCCTTACGCAAATGCTGCACGCAAATGCTGCTTGCACAGGGTGTGCAAGGATATGCAAGTGCCTGTAAGACACCCACACAAATTACCCTCTGAGTGTCTTATTTCCTCATTTTTAACAGTCAGGCGACACGCAAAGAGCACATATCACTTGCAAAGCACTAATGGGCCTCTTGCGCAGTGTGCAGGGTTGAAGAGGGTGGGAAAAGTAGAAAATCTGTATAAAAAGTCTGCTTTTCACCCACTTCAACATTGCTTTCCATTGTGTGTTGTACAATTTTTGCACTACGGGCTAATCAAGCTGTCTACGACCTTTATATTTCATGCAGGCCTGTATGCCTCATACAGGTTTGCTTAATTATTTAAAATTATTTATTTCTAAAAAATTCCAATAAAACAATGACAGGAAACACCGGAAGAGAGACAGACCATCATAATACTGAACAATGTAGAAAGTGTCGGTGAGTACCGTACCGTTTTTGCATCAAAGGTCTGAACTAGAACAAAATGATAGGAAAAGGTCTGAATCAGACTGAAGAAGAGGACAAGTTTGCTAGGCTACATTCTCACCAGGCATTTGATGCCCGTTCAAGAACCTACATTTAGTGCTGCATTTAGGGCTTTCAAGCATTTCTTTTAAGCTTTAAAATTTTTGAAAACTCCTATCATAAGAATAAAAAAAACGTTAGGTCACGTACACACCAGGCATTTGACGCAGGTTCTCGAACAGGCATTTAGCCCAAGGTGTTTATGCTGGACAAGCGGCAATTTTTCTTCTATCAATTTACTTTTTACTTGTGCATGTCCGCTACCTACAGAAGAGGCTTGGTGTGAAATCTCGAATTGGTGCAAATCTGGCAAATCTTCCTCCATTATTTTCTTTCACAGATCTGTTTCAATTTATGAACGACTTAGTGTCTTATATTACCAGCCAGGCACAAATTATTATTCAATTCTCCTTGGTAATCAATTTTCAACCGGTTGCCGTTTCCTTGAGTAACAAAATGTCCATATGTCACCACCAAATCCAAGTCTGTGATTGGTCAAAGTTCCATCTGGTTTAACACTTAATGTGCATTTATTGGACATGCGTTATGTAAATAGAGCCCAAAAATGGTCGTAAAGTTTGTGTAACTGCACATGAATGCGAGAGTTTGGAACATGGAAGCCCAAAATGTGCAGGTATGCGGGTTTACATAAACTTTTTAATCGAAAGTTGCTGCTTAAACATGCATTGCAGAGGGTGGTTTGAAATTAGTTTGAGGGTTAAAGTCCTGCAGCACAGGCAGCTCACAAGACAACAACTTCAAGCACAGCGTCAGCACATTCTCCGAGATCAAACCCCATACAGTTGGTTTGGGATGAATAGGACAGAAGAGTAAAAGTATAACAACTTACAAATACCAAGGTCTCATGACCTGTTATGAATTTTTCATAAACAATTAATTCATAATGTGGAAATTATACAGTGTCCAAGTGTAAAAGGTGTCTACCATTTAAAGGTTTGACAGTTTATGCTTTTGAAGCAGAAAACATTTCCACAGGAAGTGAGGCTGTTGTCATAAAGGCTTTTTTCTTGGTTTCAAATAAAACCCCAAAAGAGTATTTTTCCTGATGTGTTGTAAATCCACTGAAGGCCAACACCAAAAGAAGGGACAACAGTAGTTCCATAATATCCAATTCACTGTTTTTTCTTTCTTGGTTTCTTGTTGCGCAGTTCAACCCAGCCCTCCACAGCAGGTGAAAGTGAAGGAAAAGGACAAAAACTGGATCGTTGAATGGACCGAGTCCGCCTCAGCAGCTGATGTCAGACTTTCCTACCAAATCCGTTATTACAAGACACAGGATGAGGTGAGCAAAATTGGATGCCATGCCATCAATAATAAGTAAGGAGGTGCAAAAGTCGAGTTAAACTTACAAGGTTGCAAGTAGCTAATCAGCGGAAAACGGTGCAGAGAGAAATGTAAAACAGGTGGACCGGGCTGTAGGTAAACAGCACCAGAGGCTGTCATTGTTAACCCAGGTCATGACAAATCCAGCATGGAAGTTCTATTAGAGGTTGGCATAACTGATTTGTTTTTGGTTTTACATTAGATGCTCTTCTCCTTATACAATTCCCTGCATTTATGTAGGATTTAGGATTGGCACATGATAATTAAGGATTGCCCCAGATTATATGCATGTGGTTGCATTAAACTACAAAACTAAGAATTTGTTTTGTTGTTTTTAAACATGTAATTTTAAAATTACAAAATAAATTGTCAGAAATTCAAGTTCCAATCTTAAATGGAATGCATTACATTGTAGTCAAGTAAATTATAAGATGACTCATTTTTAGGTTAAAGACTTGGATAAAATGGTGTTTTGGGTATTTTTAACACGTTCTTGTGGAATTATTTGATGATGGGCGACATATATAAAGAAGGCTAGCTTAAAACTGCATTTCTGACTTTTCTTCATTCAAATTGTTTTGAATCGGTAGCAAATGAAAAAATATGCCATTTGAAAAAGCTGTAATGCAGAAGCTACAACAGAAACCCACAAGCTCCCTGCTCCGCTCCATTCTGATCCATCCACTTGCAGACAAATAAAACCAATTTAATTCTCTTTTCCACATCTCAGCATGGCACCTGAGTCAAAACTGTACAGCTGGCTAGCTCCAATAAATTGTATCTAGTGATGTCATCTGTTCCGTCTCCCAACATTTGCAACAGGACAGGAAATTGAAGACTGGATGTCACTCAGAAGAAATCAGACCTTGAAGATGGCTTTAAATCCATTCACTGACCTTTTTTTACCAGATGATAAACATTTAAACAAATAAATATCAGTGCAAGTAGCTGAAAGTGATAAATAACATTATCATAACTACAGCAACATGAACCAAATGTCCCAAAACAGACATAAACATGTAAACATGTAATAAGTTGTCATAAAACATGTTTCATGACACTATTTCATATCAGAGAAATATACTATCAAATTAAACCGATTGGTTCCTTCTATCATATATAAACTTCTGTACCATCAATCATTTTAACAACAGACTAAAAATCTGTGTTGCCCCTTTTGTGCACCTTTTGTGTATTTACCTTTTAATGTCAATTGGTTGTAGGCGGAAGTTTTATTTTAAAGGTCACAGTTTGTGCAATAAAAGATGCTTTATAATGCGAGTTAAAGACTTCCAAACTGTATTTCTTCTTCAGTCACCTTCTTTGACACTATTTGTGCTTGAACACCAGGGGTCTTCTGTGCTGCACAACATTTCAGAAGGGTCCACATCCATGTCCATCCTGGGAGACTCTCTTTCTCCACTTCAAGATTACCAGGTTCAGGTCAGGTCACTGGTCGTCCCTGGGGAGGGCTCTCACTACAAAGGAATCCCCTCCGAATGGACAATTCCTGTGACATGGACCTCAAAACAAGGTGTTGCATCCAAACACTAAACATGATCTACTTTCTAGTGTTTGGTCTTACAAATAAAACGTATGAAAATCTTCTGCATCCCTTGACTGTCCTTGTTCATTCTGTTTTTGCCTCCTGACAGCCTCTTGGTCATTCTCCACCCTGATCTACATCCTCATTGGTGCTATTGTTGCCATGGTCTTCCTAATTCTCTACTGCACTCTTCCAGCTTGTCAAAGGTACTTATGTTTGCACACTCAAATCAAATTCTTAGTCTCAACTGCCCTTACGGGTGGATACAGGCTGTCTGCGGGCATAAATTAGGCAAACCTACACAAAATGATTAGGTCATAGACCACTTGTTAGGCCCGTAGAGCATAAAATGTACTTTTCTTCCAAGGGGCACAGGTTGTAGCGTAGGTGACATGCAGGTCAGTGTTGTCCAGATTTTTTAATTTGTTCGACCATCCCCAAATCATGCGCACTGCAAAAGGGGCTTGTTAGGGCTGTTCAAGTGATAGATGTGTGCATCTTGAATGCAGCTTGACCGTTAGAATTTAGGAAATTAAACAGACTGTAATTTGTGTGGGCAACCAGACAATTGCGTATCATCTGTACACCCTGTGTATGCAGCTTTTGCACCCGGTAAGTAAGGATCCAGTACGCGCACCTTACTAACCACTTGAGTGTATCATTAGGGCACAATACAGCATGCAACTTACAATATCATTACAAACACTTCACAATACATTTAGGGCTATCACACACACACAACAAAGGTGCAATCCATTTTCATGACGTCCCTTGAGGTGGTCAGACAAGCCTCAAGGGAACTGCAAGACACACCTGTTCTCCCTTTACAAAGCAGCTGCTCCGTTCTACGACCCTCCACAAACCCAAAAACCTGCAGCACTAGTACAGGTCAACCCCCTGTTAGGGGACATGTGAGATTGAACTATAATATAGTTGTGGATTGTATTTTAAAATCTATGTATAATTGTTTATAAGTGTATAATTTTTAATCCTATAGGAAAATAATGGTGTGGAAGGAATCGCTTCCCTCTCCAGGCAAGAGCAAAACTCTGTGGAAGATTATGGTGAGACAATACTTTTGTTACTATCCAATCAAAGCTCCTTGCAAACATGTATTTATTGTTGCACCCTGTTGTGATCCAGTCACCTACCTGTCAGCTCATCATGCAAAATGAGAAGACTTGCATCTGCAAAGTGGAACACCTTGACTCTGTGTCGACTTGGTAATATTTTTCAAATTGACACCTTCTACAAGTTTATATGTAATTTGTTTGGAGAATGGTGAATGAAGGATCAACCCAATATATCCACTGTGTAGTTCTTCAGAAAGTCATCTGTGGCCCTCAAAGACTATAGAGAAGGGTGTGGATCAGAACAGAGAAAGCTGGCGTGGAGATGATCCGATCTGCTGTGCTTACAAAATGAACAGCTATGAAACTTCATCTATGAGCTTCATTGGGCCTTACATCCTCTGTCAGGTAGGCAAACACCAGATTTTTCAGAAATGTTTTGTATCCCTACTGTGACGATGAAACAGCATCACAGATTTCAGGCCAACACCTGAACACCAGCCTGAACTGGTTTTTTTTATTTTTATTTTTTACTGTCATCTCACAGTCCATCAGCAGTCTCTGTACTTGGCACCCACCTCTCACATGCAAACAGCCAAATAAATCACTCACATTTCACCACACCATATTAGTCAATTTTGTTAAAATTCTAAGGGTGCACACTTTTTCTTACATAGAATTGTACTCCAGACTTTACACCACACACTTTCAGATCAGAGCATTGTACACATAAACATACATATCCGTTTGCAACAGGAAACAGGAAGTGACTTCATATTATCTTCCTGTCTAAATGATTTGTGTTTCTAACTTATTTCTGTATTTTATCATTCAAAATCCTGTTCAGAATATTTCTAATTTTTGGTTTATGTTTAACAATTTATTGGAGTTGTTAAGTAGAAATTTGTTTTGAAGAAATGTTGATTACTTGGCCTGAGTGAGAGTCCAAGCCCTCATAAAGGGGGACATTTTACCAGTTAGAGAGAGAACAGCCTTGGTTGCAGGGGTGGAAACAAGCTCTCCCCGGAATTGTGTTCTTTCTTTGTTTTGTTTGGGAACAATAAAATCCCTTTAATTCTTCAAAATTTCTGGAATGGTGATCTTATTATTAAGTGTCTTTATTTTTCATTGTGAATAAAAAAAACAGTGTGTCTAGGGGATTTGCTGCACATTCAAGAACCTGCGTTTGGCGTGTTTAGCTCTTGTGCAATCCTATGACCCCACCCTTACCTTGACGTGTTATCCCTACCATGGCAAATTTGGATAAAGGTGAAGAGCATTTCATGTAATCCATGGACACCAATGAAGATCACAAATCATTGAAGAAAAAAGGTTCAGCGCACTGTCTAGTGGGTCTAGATGACCCAACTCCCAATGTTAAAGTGCCTAGGATAGCACAAGGGTTACCGCGTTTGGTGTACGCTGTAACAGTTTACTGAACTCCATTGTCTTTTCACAGGGATCTGCATCAACGTCCAGTTCAGCGAAGATGAAGACGGACCATGGAGACCAAGAGACTTTGTTAGAGTTCTCTTCATTTCCTCCAAAGGTGCATTTTCCTCTAAAAGGTGACGACTATGTGTCTCTACCCAACAAGGGCATCTCAAGGTCCACAGAAGATCTCACATTTCACAGCAATCCGAACTCAGAATGGCACAGACATGCTGAGCAGCCCCAACAATGTTCAGATACTACACTGTGGCATGTTCTGGCAAATGAGCAGCTCATCAGCAGTCAGCCTCCTGAATACACCTCAAGTCCCTTCTCTCCGTGGCCTGAAGAGGGAACCATTACACAATCAGGATACTGCCACCTCCCTGCAGCGTTGATGACAGCAGCAAAATAAGAAACAGCAAAATTCAAGGTCTTTGTCATTAAAGAACAGACCGAGGTAGATAAATAACACACGGGGGCACCACCAATTCTAAACATATATACTAACATTCATTTAAAAGTTGCACACTTTATGTAAGCTTATTTTCCTAATATATAACATATGTTTAGCTCCATAGCCTACTGTTTATTTTTGTTACATTGATTACAAATGTGTACATACGTTTAGCTTATGAGCTTTACAATGCCGTTAGAACTGCTTTGGTGAGATGTACAAGTTGTTTTGTTAATATAGTTTGGCTCTGTGGATCAGGATCTCAAATAAAGAGTGTCACAAGTCTTTGCCATGAGTAAAGTCTTTTTTTCACCAACATTTACAGGAAATCTAATAAATCATTGTTTTAGTTTGTTGAAAAAGTATGGAAAGCTACTAGATTGATCTTTTGTTGTTGGTAAGTAGAGCTTGGAGTTTTTTGAATTTACTAAAAATAAATCTTCTGCTTGTAGTTTTTTTTTATAAGAATTCCTCATTCAAGGTCACCAAGCAAAGCAGCAACTGCAAAAAGTCAAACTGTGCCCAAAACGTGAACTGTTTCAGTGAAGAATATTCAAGTCAGAGGAATAAAACATTCGTTTTTCTTCTATAAGACTGGACACATTTTTCTATAAAGGGTTGAATTTTGAGAGTTTAACCAAAAAGAAAAAGTCTGGAAAATGTTCATGTCTTTCTGAAAAAAGTGTATGAAGTGTGTAGTGAGTTTTAAAGTTGAAAACATCAGTAATCCTGCTTCAGGTCGAGATAAACGAGGGAACACTGTACACCTGGAGGAAAAAAGTTTGTCACGGCTCATCTTTTTAAGTGGAAGACTTTGCACAGGTGATGGAAGAAAAGGTTCTTTTTTACTCCACTGTACATTACCTAATCTATGGAAAGTAAGGACATATAATAGATATGTCTACATAGTGTAAAAGCAGCCGTGTGACAGTGTGGGGACCTGTCCAGGGTGTAACCCGGCTTTGTTCAACAGCAGACAGGACAAGCTCCGGTGACCTGGTGTAATTGTGTGATCTAGTGAATGTCTATGCTGTAATTGAACAGGAAACTACAGCGATGTTGATTGATTAAAAATAACTCAAATTATTTGAATCTGACAACAAATGCATTTTTTCTGTTTGTTTTATCATGAGTATTCATGGTAAATGAACAGCGTTACACTACCTTTCTTGATGGCCCAAAGTGCTTCACAGTCAGCACAATTCACCTATTCACACACACATTCAATCACTGATGACGGCTGTGCTGCACCAACCTATAACCATCAGGAGTAGTGAGGGGTTAACTGTCGAGCTCCGGGACACTTCAACACAAGACGGAACCGTTAGAATGGAAGAACGGAAACTTAACCTGTGATCTTCCAATCAGAGGTTTACCGCTATACCTCTGCACCACGGCCAACCAGTACCATCAAAAACACCTGCCATCTTATGATTTCTCACTGGAAACATTCCAAGGTTTAACATATATATATATTTGAACTATTGTTTCAAATGTGAATAGAAAGAGAAAACATTTTATGTATTTGTTTGTTTCCAATTACACTTCACAACCTCTCTTGGAAAATGATCTCCCCACAAGGTGGCAGTATATTGCAAAAAAAAGACGGACTGCCCCAAGAGATGAGATGTGTAACCAAGCTTCCTAATTATTCTGACTTTTTCCTTCAAGTTGCTTTTAAAAGAAAAGAAGAAACTTTGATCAAAGTTAAACTAAATTATTTCTTGCAGTTTATATTCAATGCTTCATCATCCAGAGGATGTAAATCATCACCTTTTTCATTTGAGAGAACCTTTTGCTCACCACCCCTGAAAAGTATTCCTCAGTCATCAGTTTGTGATCATCCTTTGGTGGATAGCTCTGTTTAAATCCCACCAAATGCTTCGCTCCAGAAATGGAAGGTTTCCAAACCCTGATCATAATACTCCTGCCACTGTGCATGAAAGCAGGTTTGTATGTCTTTAAATATGAGTTCTAGGATAGTCCTTTATTGCTTCTCTATTTGGTTTAGCTTGTTTTTAAAGTTGATGAAACCAAACCACCTGAAAATTACACATGGTACTTGTTTGGGTCCGTAATTGCCTGGAATAAACTGAACAGGAAAAGGTAGAAATAACACAAACAACAGATTTTTCCCCAATTTCTCTGTGTTGTTCTGGGAAAAAGCACATCAAGCTGTTGACAAGTTGCTTAAAAAAACTCAAAAAAGTAATTTTAAAATAAATTCTGCAAATTTAAAGTAAATAAACTAACAAATAAACTAAAAGTGACAAAAACAGATCCCCTGTTTTGGCTGACAATTGATTCTTATCAGTGATGGTAAATACATGTTTTTTGTCTGATAATTTCTTTAATGGGCCGCACAGATCAAACTGTCCCTCTGATTCTACTCTAATAGGGAGAAGAATTGTCGACTTTGTTTTTGCTTTTATGCTATTGCACATTATTTTCTGACACATCAGCATTATGTGCTAAACATGAGCGCATTGAACAAAAGACAAAGCTGTTCAAAGCTGTCAAAAGTAAAGAAAGACAGGCAAGAGCTTTTCTCTGGGTCTGAGAATAAAACCACCTTTTACTTTCTTCTTCTTTTTCTTTTGACTTTTCCCTTCAGGAGTCACCACAGCAAATCCGCTTCTTCCATTTAACCCGTCTTCTGAGGTTTGCCGTGAAATGTCGAATTGGTGGAAATCTTGAAAATCTTTCGAATCTTGCTCCAGGCTTTTTCCGTCACAGGTCTTGGTTTCATGTAATTATGGCACATACTGCAGTTTTTAATTTCTCCATGATTGACTTTCAACTGGTTGGCACTTCTGTATTGTGAAAACTACACCACAGGTCACTGCTAAATTCGAGTCCCTGATTGCTCAAAGTTCAAGTGATTAAACTATTGACTTGTCCTCAATTGCTTAAGAGCCCGAAAACAGTTGTAAAATCTTGTGTAGCGACCTGTGAACATGAGAGTTTAAAACACGGAAGCCAAATAAGGGGTTGGGGGATTTAAATAGACTCTTCACTAAAAGTGGTAGCTCAAACGCGCATTTCTGAGTACCGTGTAAACATAGTGTTTTATTTTATTTTACTTGATCTGTTTTTATTTTGTGTGTTGTGAACTTCTTGGCCCGATTTCCCTTAAAAATTTAGATCTGGATCTCAGTGGGGGGGTTATCTGATTAAACAAAGATGAAAATTACCCTCCCCTTAGTCTTTAAACTTTCCCAGCAAACTCTGTCATACAACCCACTTTCTTTGTTAACTTGGGATCTTCAGCAATTGTCTCCTGGGATTTTTTGAAACATTTGATGGTCATTCTAACAACCAGGATTGTCCACTACAACATGAGGAAGGTTGAACCCTATCACATTGCCCAACTCCTCATTGGCCTTGGTTCCTTTTTTTAACAGGGCTGCCAAGCTGCAGAATGAAGCTCCTACCGATTAATCAAAATCCTGCTGCAGGTATTAATTTTTTTCATCTCAAAAAGGCGGATGTCTCTGTAGTTCAGATTTTTGCTCCCTGTGGTTGCCAAGATCCCATTCAAAACCCTGACCCTAAGCCACAGAGTGACCCCTGCCTACCATACATCCCAAAAGCCTCCTATTATAAGACTTTGTGCATTAATAACCAGGTTTACATATAGTCATGTTTAGCCTATCTGCAGACAGAATGCATTGTTGGAATTCCTGGCATGTTGAAACTAACTTCCTCACTTTGAGACCATTTTCCTGTGTGATGAGACTGAAGGGTACTGTGACACTGGCTGAGCTGGGTAAACTGTTCACAAGGTTTTTATATTCTTTGTACTCTGTAATTAGAGTAATGATCACCCCTCCTCTTAAAACGAAATTAATGTTAGAGCTCAAATCTTGGTTGCTGCTTTCAAAAAAATGAAAATGTCAACATTATTTCTGTTTTTCTCAATAGTTTTTAACCAAAACATTAACTAAAACATTACCAAAAAAAACATTTTTTGTCTGTGTCCAGTTTTGAAAGTAAAGGTCCAGTACAGGTTAGACCTGACTTAGACCTGAAATCTATACACGCTCTGTTATAGAGTTGCTTTTAAGATTCCTTTTTTTTTTTTTTTCATTTTAATCACCATAATCGCACTCACCTGTGCCATTGCCTTTAAAGCAGGCTCTGCCCAGAGGATCACTGCCAAAAAGTCATCTGCAGATGACTTTTTTTTGTCAAAACCGGTCCCACAGTTTTGACTGTTCTGCATTACCTTCTTGGATGTACTTACTGTGACTCCCGTTTTCTGAATTCCTTCACTACATACTACTGACTGCACTATATGGTGCGTTTCCATTTTGTTGAGCCGTCCAACTCTACAAATCCAATATCGAGTGCCCAAGAAATTAGAAATTAGATTAGATTAGATTAGATTAGATTAGATTAGATTAGATTAGATTAGATTAGATTAGATTTAGATTTATTAATCCCATGAATGGGAATGTTCCTTGTCACAGTAGCATGGAGTTTGGCACAAGTATGTACAATCACTACATTGGTGAGACCACAATTTATTGAAATATAATTTTCAAAACACAGTGGATTGGATTTATTTGTCTTAGATAAGTGACTAAACTGTGAATTCTGAGCTGTGGGACCCGTTTCTCACATCCTGACAGTTTGTACTTATTTCTTTATCAGAATACATCACACCTTACAGACTACAGGCGCTGGTCTTTTTACTTTTCACAAGTTTAAAATAAATAACCGTGAAGAGGCCTTTTTTCTACTCTTTACAGCTCTCCTAAGATCAGCCTTACAAGAATATGAGTTTCTGCTTCTAAATCATTCATTAAACAAACTGACAAGTAGAAATTTTAAATCCTCAGAAATGTTTTGGAAACTTTTAAAAGAAACTTTTACTGTCCTCTGCAACACATGTTCAATCGAACACTTCCAATGAAACGTCTATGTAAATGTGCATTTATGTGCATTCCAGGCTTTCACATTCAAAACGTTTGCGTTTACGCGTAGCTATGCAAGTTTTTTATGTACAAAATGCACGGCCATTGAATGCAGGTTAAAAGGTAAAACCAGTATAGCTTTGACCAATGAGGTACTCTGATTTGTTAGTGACTTATGGATGGCGTCCCTTCTAATTCACAGAAGTGCCAACCATTAGAAAATTGATAATGGAGGAGAAATTAATCATTGCATGTTTTGCCTGGCTGGAAAAACACAGAAGTCTTTCATGCATCGGAATAGAGCTGTGATAGAAAAAGCCTGGAGCGACATTCATGAGGTTTGCACTTCTTTGACATTTCGCAGCAAGCCTCTTCCAACTGTAGGGGCAGACATCTGCATGTAAACAGTAAAAAAAAACACAATATCAGACAGCAACAGTCCAGTGTCAGCACCATATGCTAAACCCGTGTTGAAGAATCCCGATTGTAAACGTAGCATTGGACCCTTCACCTACTCACATGCAAGAGCACGGGGGTTTCCTCAAATTGAAACGACAGAAAAAGGGTACAGTCAATTTATCTACAATGCAAGCTTTCTTCTTTTTTGTTCTCACTTATTTGAATTTGAGTCATCCTTTCGCTAAAAGAAAAAACAAAGTGGAAGCATCTTAAAAATGAGAGAAATTCATATTAGACTAAATGAATTTATGGATGACCAGAAACGTCAGCGTTCATTGAAGCAGCACAAAAAGGCTTCTGGTATCTCTATGTTGGATGACAGGGTTGTTGTGTCGTCACCTGTGTACAATGTGTCCCAGTCCTTTGTGAAACAAAAAACAGGAAAATCAAAGCAGTGGAAGGTGTAGGCAGTGCGCGGCGCCACACAAAAGCTTGTGTAACCTCCTGTCCGAAGACGTCCTGTTTCCTCTTGTTGTGCTTCGCTGTCGCATGACGAGATAGAGCAAAGACACGTCCAGCAAGGCTACTCTAATAAAATACTACTAATACAACTGATTATTCTTTATTAAATTTCAGAAAAACAGAAGTGATGAAACAGCAACATTTAAGATTCTGTTTTTTACATGGATACAAACTGCTGTCTAAAGGTTTGATTAATACCATGACACTTTTTGGAACTTACAACAATAACTTTAACAACTTCCTGATTCCTTTTTAAACTAGGTCAAGTGTGAGATTCCTTCCTAGAAATAAGAATGAGATCAGTAAATTTAGACATTACAAGCTCTATTTAAATAAAATGAAGAATAAGAAATTTAAAGGACAAAAGCAGAGGGTTATGATTTGGTATAAAAAAAGAAAAAAATATTTTTTTCAAAAGAGACTTTAGGGTTCAGATCGGTGCTTAACCCGCAGTACAAAAGACAGACCAGCCAACAATTTTTCTTTCAAGCTTTTATTATTGATGTTTGTTTGTTTGTTTGTTTGTTTGTTTGTTTGTTTGTTTGTTTGTTTGTTTGTTTGTTTGCAGCATACAGAGAGTACAAGCAGAAAGGAATCGCTCTAATCTCTCTTTAGATCAGTTAAACTGTATAATATCACAAGAAACCATTAATATAAATGGAGTGAATGAATGTTTACATTCAGTGGAAATTAATCTGTCATTATTACATAAGAAATTGCCAAATAACAAAACACCACCACCACCTCCGTCGTATTAAATGGTACACGAATAAATCAAAACAAAATAAACCAAGTAGAAAATTCTTCCCCTTTCCCTTGACTTGGTACAAGCCATGGGTTGATTGCAGACACGAGGCCTCCATCTGCTATAACCATGGGCGCGCCTCCACGACCACACAGGAAGATTCACCTCAAAAGGAGAGAAGAGTTAGAAACGCACCAAACAAAAACAACACAACAACAACACGCATCCAAAACACAACAGGATCCATGGTTAGAGACAAACAAAACATGAAATAATTTTACATAAAGTTGTGACTGGGTAAGTGGTTCACCTACACAATGGGGAGGTGCCCGCCTCTCCCTTCCAGAGACCTCTTGGTATTCTTGCAGCTGCAACTTTAAAATATTACAAGTCCATAATTCCATTTCTGAATAATTACTTTTTTTATGGTGTGTGGTTTTTTTTTTTTTGGCTTTCTTATACTTTTCCTTGTGGGAATTGCGTAAACGGACATTAGTAAGAACCCACCATCCTGTGATGTTTAACTGGAAGTAGAAAAAGATTGTGTGAAAAACAAAATCACCTCTCAGTTTGGTCTTTCTTCAACCAAAGTCCAGCCAAGGAAAAATGCAACAAAACTATCCAAAAACATTAGAATTGTGTGTGTCCTTTTTTTTTAAGAATTTTCTTCCATTCAGCCCATCGAGACGACTGTTGTTGTGATTTTGGGCTATACAAATAAAATTGAATTGAATTCATTTCATGAAGTGTGAAGCTGCCTCAAAGCAATAAACACAAAGCCATATAAATTACATGACTTATAAAACAAATAATTTCACCCAAATACAGATTTGTGTAAACCCTTTAAATCCAGATGTTTCTCATAAATCCAGATCTTGTTAAATTCTATTCTAATGAAAGTGTACATAAGGAACTAATAGATTACTTTGATGAGTATATGACACAACCTATTGTACTGAACAAACAAAGTTTTAGTGAAAATAGTACGTACTTTCAAAACACAAAATTGACGTTTTCTTATTTTGAATTATGTAATTCTAAACAGAACCACTCTGTAGAAAAGAAACAAACCATGAACTGAATGACATTGTCCAACATGGCGCCAACCTCATCACGAACAAAATTGTAACCGAATTGACTACTTTTCGTTAGAGTAAACCATTTTCCAAGGGTGACATCCCACTCACTCGATTAAGTTCTCTTTTGCAGTCAATGGAACAAGCTAAAATTACATTTGGAAAGTCAGAAACATGAAAACATTTAACAGAAACTTGGTTCAAACGTGGAGATTTAGATCTTGAAGCATTTAAAACCACTGGATCTGAGAGACTGACAGAGGAAAAAGTTTAATGGAATATATGTAGTAAAACAGTAGAACCAGTAATAATGGCTGGGGTCAGGTCACAATGGTTCATAATATTGTCCTCAATGCTGTTGTTGGTGAGCTGACAGAGTCAACAAGCCATGTCCTCTTTTGCAGTCAGTCAGTCAGTCAGCCATGAAACCTCCCGTACCTCTTTGGAAAGCCTTCTGCTCCCTCAAAGCCCCCCAGAAAATGCTATGGCGGCCCTTATTTGTGTTTGAATGAGTGCACGTCCTGTGTATGTGTGTTTACCACAGACAACTTAGATCATCTCCCTGCTTTTTTTATGTCTGCAGGAGGTGGGATGCTGCAGAAACACAAATGGCAAAACATACATCCCACCTTGATGCTGAATTTAGAGACAATTTGCAGTTTGGAGTTAGAGTCCATGTGTGAGACTGGCTGTAGAAAAGCTGCATTAGTACCTGACCACACACTAACTTGAAGGTGTTATGTGCAGGTCACAGTTCTGTAAATAACCCTCCTAAGACCACAAACCATTCAAGATTTATTGGGTTTTCCCAGTTTGAGACAGGAGACCATATGACAGTTTGGCTCACACGCAGAGACGTGCAGCTGAATGCTGAGTTGGAGTTTTTTGGAGCCAAGAGTCAAGTGTGTAACCATGAAAAGCAAACTAAAATTTAAGTGTGTGCCAAAGTTCACCTGCTTTTGTGCAACCCCTCTGTCTTTTGTCAAACACTTCAGCAACCAAGCACAAACTAACTTCATTGTTGGATTTTTTTTGTTTTATTTTTTTTTAGTCTTTACATGAATAAGAATTTGGTCCAATCTAACCACTTCTTTTTTATATACTGTATGTTTTAGTGCAGTTGTTTCAGTTAAAAAGAGATGACGTCTGGATTTAGCATATATGATATGGGTTCACACAATACATCCATTCATCTTTCATGGGGTTGCTAGAGCCAATCCAACTACTGCTGGGTGAAGGTGAAGCACACCCTGAACAGGTCACCAGTCTATCACAGGGCCACACAAACATACAGTGGGGCAAAAAAAAGTATTTAGTCAGCCACCAATTTTGTTCTCCCACTTAAAAAGATGAGAGAGACCTGTAATTTTCATCATATGTTTACCTCAACTGTAAGAGACAATAGGAGAGAAATCCAGAAATCCCATTGTCTGATTTTTAAATAATTTATTTAGTAAATGATGGTGGAAAATAAGTATTTGTTCATCTACAAACAACTAAGATTTTAAACACCTGTAACTTCTTCCCCTGTCCCCTGTCCTCCACTTGTTATCTATATTAATGTCACCTATTTGAACCTTTTATCTATATAAAAGACACCTGTCCATAACCTCAAACAGCCACACTCCAAACTTAACTATGACTAAGACGAAAGAGATGTCTAAAGACACCAGAAACCACATTGTTGACCTGCACCAGGCTGGGAAGACTGAATCTGCAAATGATAACCAGCTTGGTGATAAGAAATCAACTGTGGGAACAATTATTAGGAAACGGGAGACATACAAGACCACTGATAATCTCCCTCCATTGGTCAAAATGATCACAAGAATGGTGAGAAAAAAATCACAGAACCAAACGGGGGGACCTAGTGAATGATCTGCAGAGAGCTGGGACCATTAGTTACAAAGGCTACCATCAGTAACACACCAAAGACTCAAATCCGGCACTGTCCCCCCACTGAAGCATTACATTCATAGGTTCTTCTAAAGTTTGCTAGAGAGCATTTGGATGATCCAGAATAGGATTGAGAGAATGGTCTATAGTGAGTTGAAACTAAAATGGAACTTTCCGATAAGAACTCTACTCGTGGTGTTTAAAGGAGAAAAAATGCTGAGTTGTGTCCAAAGAACACAACACCTTCTTTAAATCATGGGGGTGGAAACGTCATGCTTGGGGGCTTTTTTTATTTTCAAAAAAGGGACCAGGAAGAATGATCCATGTAAAGGAAAGAATGAATGGAGCCATGGAACATAAGATTTTAAGTAAAAACCTCCTTACATCAGTAAGGACATTGACGATGAAACATGGCTGGGTGTTTGAGCATGACAACGATCCCAAACACACTGACTGGGTAACGAAGAAGTGGCTTCGTAAAAAGCATTTCAAGGTTCTGGAGTGGCTGTCATGCTCGTAGCGTAGGCAGACCCAAATGCTGAAACCCAAAATGACAGACACTGGATGTGTCAGGAGCCGGAGCCAGGGCGGGGTTGGTGGGTGTTTTCTCACTTCCGGTTTTGGGCTTTTATTTTGTTACTTCCTTTCAGGGCCCGTTTGTTTCTCTAGGTAACTTCACCAGTCATCACCGGCACCTGTCTGCTCACCTGTTTGTCATTTTCATTTGTGTATTTAAACCCTGGTCTGTTTGTTTCTCGTCACTGGGTCGTCTTGTAAGTTTGCTTCAGTTATTTCAAGTACCAGTTGTGATTAAACCTTGTTTGCTTTTGAAGCTTTCTCGCTGTCCTGCATTTGTGTCCCGTCGCAACCGTGACAGGATGTGGCGTGAATGGATTTTAATTTTTGACGAGGCTTTAACAGCTTGGAGCCTAGTGGCGAAGACGTCACCGGAGTAGGCGAGGAGGACAGATGCGGAGGAGGATTTTCAAAACAGGGCTGGAGCGGCTTCTAGGAGGTAAGTGGAGCTGGCTTTGCGAGAAACGCTTGATGGCAGGATGGAGTTAGTGTGCTGGAGTTCCGAAGAGGTGGAATACGGACTTGAGGTTGATGGACGTGTGGCTGGACCCAGGTCGGCGTGGATGGAATCGAGGATTCTATAGGCAGATCGAGACTTGGATCAGGCAAGAATAGGGAATTAACCAGAACATGAAATAATCAAAGCTAGAGTTTAGGGGAGACCAAGTAAGCACCATAGAGGGCAAACGAACTGGCGTAGAATTCTGGTCTGGAGCCGTCTTAAATACAGGTGCAGGTGATGAGGTGAATGCCAACAGCTGGGTCCAATCTAGGAGCAAGCAGAGAAAGGAGGGGGCCTCTCGGGGGTACCATGACAGTGGCCCAGCCAATCTTTAGATCGCTACCCTATAGAAAACCTTTGAAGCGAGTTGAATGTCCAGTGACAGCCTCCAGTGACGGCCTCAAAACATCTATGCTCTAGAGAAGATCTGCATGGGGGAATGGGCCAAAATACCAGGAACAGTTTGTGATCACCTTGAGCAGACTTACAGAAAATGTTTGACTGCTGTCATTGCCAACAAAGGATATGTAACAAAGTATTGAGTTTAACTTTTACTATTGACCAAATACTTATTTTCCACCATAATTTGCAAAGACATTATTTAAAATCATACAACAGGACTTTCTGGGGTTTTTTCTCATTTTGTCTCTCGTAGTTGAGGTATATCTATGATAAAAATTACAGGCATCTCTCATATTTTTAAGTGGGAGAACTTGCACGATTGGTGGCTGACTAAATACCTTTTTGCCACACTGTACACATTCAAATTTTGAGGCCATTTAAAATCTTTAATTAACCTTTTGACTATAACAGACTGGTGAGCTGTACTAGGTGTGCCCTGCTTTCACCCAACAGTAGCTGGGTTGGCTCCAACAACCCTGTGACCCCAACAAGGTTCTTTGAGTAATTATAACATGTTGTATTTGGGGTTTACATCCACTGCTGTAACTAAAGGAAGGGGCTTGGAACACACTCATCTTTGTTATTCTTGTTTTAACCCAGACACATTTTACCTTAAAATGAAAATTATTTGGGGTATACCACAGACAAAGCACATTTCAGATTTCTTTCTGTTACACTGATGTCACCATGGCTTGTTTTGGGGTTAAATAAACTCAGTTTTATTTGTTATTTGTGTTTTTGTGCTTTTTTTATTATCACAGAATGTTTTTTTTATATCTAATTGACTTGTGTATGAAATATTCAAATCAAAGGTCTAAAACCTGGTTAATATGTATTGCTTTTGTAAGTGTCCATGGTATAAACTTCGCTTCGCCTCGGACGGTTCAGGCTTCCACGGCGTGCGTTAAAAAGTAATAAACGCACACTTCATCGGCCATTAATGTCATAATTCTCAGGCAGGACAGACCCAGACGCTGAAACCCAGAATGATAACACAGATCAGTGGCTTGGTAAATAGATTTTAATCTCACTGGAGATAACTGGATTATTTTGACAGGATGGCAATCCAGACTGGAAGGAGGCTCGTGACGTGGCTGGAGGTAATATTGCGGCTGATAATTCCTGACATCCTCAGAGGCAGCAGGTGAGAAACAGGTGACTTCCACACAGGTGACCTTCGTGTTGATGAATCCTGTGACAAGGAGATATAACGTTAGTTCGAGGCAAGGCAAGGAAAAAACAAGGCATGGGCAGAACTAGACCAGACATAGTCACCATAAGGGGTAACGAACTGGCGTTGAATGATTGAGCTGGATCTCCTTAAGAGCAGGCTGGTTGATGAAGGTGAAGTGGCCACAGCTGGTGGAGTCAGGAGCAGAGCAGAAGGGGGCGGGGCTGACAGAGGCACCGTGACAATTAACCCTTACATAATCTTCTTATCCACATGCACTTAAATTATAAATTTATATGTAGTATAATGAGCACTTTCAGTAAATTTCCTGTAATAGTAGATTCCTGTAGTCATTTTTTGTCCCATAAAAACCTAAAAATGAATCATAAACAACATAAGAATAGGGAGCGTGGCCTTATGGGTTCACCTTTATCCTTTTTTATGAATTATGCCCTGGATCTTCAATTTAATAACTAACCAGGGAATTAATTAAAAAAAAAACACTTTCTTTTACTGTCAAGTAGATGCTAATTTTTGGGGAGCTGTAGTGCATATTTGCATCAATAGGTGTCAAAGGGTTGAGGGCAGATTTTAATTTTCAGTTTTCTTTTTTACATTACAGATAATATAGCATTTTGGTCATACCCATTTGAAAATTTGACTTCTGTCATTCCGTTTTTCAATGTACTTCCATTTTTACTTAATTTAATAATTTTGAATCACCTGGAGGAAGCACCTGTCTGCTGGAGCCCGTGCGGTGGTTGCCGTTGATAAACTTTTTGTGAATGACAAGCTGTTCCGGGACCTAGAGGTAACACCCTGGCTGTGCTGAAGGCTTTCAGAGGTGCACTGACATCTGCGCCGCCCAGAAGAAACCCGCAAACTTATTTAACTAGGAAATAATCGGATCATCAATAATCCACACCTCTCAGGAAAAGTGTTTTTTCTTTCTCTCACATTCATGTTTCTGTTGTTGTTTCGTTGTTTTTGTTTTTTGTTCTTTCTCTTTCCCTCTCTCTTTTCTCTGGTCCCCCCCCCCCCCCCCTTCCCATTTCCTCATATGTGAAACAGGTAAAGTCAACGCAACCACGGTGAGTATTTATTTATGCACGGAACGGGCGCGCGCGCATACTAGCGCGCATAAGAGCATGTACACGCGATCCCGCACACACACGTTGAGAAACTGCCAAAACCTCACTTAGGCTCACATAGGACACACCAGCAACATGCAGCTGACAGCCAAGACATGCTCACCCCCAACGCACAGCGCTTGTCAGTGTAGCAGGTACGCACAGCGGGCACGCGCACACGGACGGGCACACGCACTATTTAGCCTTGCACTCTCCCGGTTAGAACAGTTATGAACAGTCTTAACATCGTTAGCTGGAATGTGCGTGGACTTGGCTCTGGACCAAAGAGATTGAAAGTGTTAAATCACCTGAATGATCTTAAAGCAGATATAGCTCTGCTGCAGGAGACCCATTTATCTTTATCAGCTGGTCATCTCCTGTGCTGTTCCCAGTATCCAGTTATGTATTCTGCCAGTCTCAACTCCAAACAAAGAGGGGTTGCAGTTTTGATTAATAAAAATGTTACATTTACTCATAAGGATACAGTTACTGACCCAGAAGGCAGATTTGTAATCATTAATATATCCATTCAGAATAAGGACTTTTGCATAGTGAGCATTTATGGTCCTAATGTTGACGACTCTTCCTTCTTTCACAGATTCTTCACCTCACTCTCAGCTCACTCTGACTCCACAATCATTATAGGAGGAGACGTCAACCTTGTTTTGGACCCTGAACTTGACAGACTCAGCACTGCAGCAAACCAGCGTACATGGCAGTCTGCAAGTATTCTAAAGCAGTACATGAATGATCTGGGTCTCTGCGACGCTTGGCGCTCATGTCATCCAAACACTAAAGGGTTCACCTTTTTCTCTCCAGTTCATCATTCACACTCTCGTTTAGATTATTTATTAGTCAGTAACTCCCTTTTGAAAGAAATTAAAAGTTCCAACATTCATCCAATTATTATCAGTGACCATGCACCAGTTTCTGTTACTATTTCAAGGGAAGTACCCACACCCTCAGGTTCAACCTGGAGGTTTAATACGTCTCTGTTAAAAGACCAGGAATTTATTGAATTCTTTAAAAAAGAGTGGGAAACCTTCTTAGAATTCAACAATACTTCTGAAATATCACCAAGTATTCTTTGGGAAACAGCAAAAGCAGTCATGAGAAGGAAAATCATCTCTTATTCAACGCATAAAAAACGCAAAGAGAAAGCAGATTTATTAGAATTAGAAAATAAAATCAAAACTCTGGAGACTGCTTATGCTGCTTCTGCCCAGGGACATATACTGGGCGACCTGAAAAATTTAAAGCTGCAGTTAAATGATATCATCAATAAACAAACACAATTCCAGATACAAAGGCTTCGACTGGAAAGATATGAAAACTCAAATAAATCTGGCAAATTTCTAGCTAATCAGCTTAAAATTAATAAAGAAAAATCAACAATAACTTCTATTATGGACCAAACAGGGAATGTCACCCATGACCCGGTAAAAATTAATAATGCGTTTAAAGACTTTTATCAAAACTTATACACTCCACAGATCAATCCATCAGAACAAAGCATCAACTCATTTCTTAACAATATAAACCTGCCCAAGTTAAACGAAGATCAAATCACAAATTTAGACTCTCCGCTCTCGTTGTCTGAGCTTCATGAAGCTCTGTTACTTATGCCTAACAGCAAAGCACCAGGACCCGACGGCTTTCCTGCAGAGTTTTATAAGGAATTCTGGGAACAACTGGCACCAACGTTTTATAAAACGGTAAAATTTATCAATGAAAGCCAATCTCTACCACCTAACATGAACTCTGCCAACATTATCCTTCTTCTAAAACCAGACAAAGACCCCACGAGTCCTTCAAGCTATCGCCCCATTTCTTTAATTAATGCAGATGTAAAAATTATCTGCAAAGCACTAGCACAGAGAATAGAAAAAGTCACGCCTCACATAATTCACTTTGATCAAACTGGATTCATCAAAGGCAGACACTCGGATGACAATGTCCGCAGACTCGTTAACATAATAGACTTTGCCACCATCAAAAACGAGGAAATGACTATACTATCACTGGATGCTGAAAAAGCCTTTGATAGAGTAAATTGGAAGTTCCTCATTGCTGCCCTCCATAAGTTTGGGTTTGGAGAATCATTCATCAATTGGATCAAAATATTATATCACAACCCCAATGCATCAGTTAGAACTAATAAACAGACTTCCAACAGGTTTTTTCTTGGAAGAGGAACTAGACAGGGCTGCCCACTCTCCCCCTCTCTTTTTGCAATATTTATCGAGCCTCTAGCTGCAGCAATAAGACAGAATGAGAGTATTAAAGGAATTAAAACCAAACACAGCCATCATAAAATTAGTCTCTATGCAGATGACATATTACTGTTTTTAAGTAATATACATTCTGCAAATGAAACGGCAACAATCATTAATGAATTCTCTTCTATATCAGACTATTCCATTAATTGGAATAAATCTGTTTTATTACCACTGAACAGTAATGCGGAGCAAGGACTCACAATACCAGTTAAATTAGGCAATATAAAATATCTAGGTATTTATTTTTCCCCCAAAATATCAGAACTGGTGCAGCTAAACTACACCCCATTACTGAAAAACATACAGGACGATCTAACACGCTGGACCAACCTGCCTCTGTCCCTTATGGGCAAGGTAGCCACGGTAAAAATGAAAATCTTACCCAAAGTTAATTATCTATTCTCAATGATTCCCACACAACCGCCATTAAAATGGTTCAAAACATTAGACTCATCCATATCAAGCTTTCTATGGAACAATAAACCTGCAAGAATTAGTCTAAAAACTTTAAAATCTGCAAAAAGCTGTGGAGGATTAGAATTACCTAATTTTCACAATTACTTTCTTGCAAATAGATTACAATACATCTTAAAATGGTTAAAAAATAATCCAGAAGCCAACTCATGGTTAGACTTGGAACAGGCACTATGTGGAAAGATCAACCTGTCAGATCTTCCATTTATCAGCCAAATAGTTAAAAGACAGGATTGTTTCAAAAGTACTAATATAAATGCCACTTTAACAGCCTGGTGGGAATTTCTCAAAATATCAAAAGCATCAATTCAACCGTGCAAAATGACACCCATCTGGAACAACCCAGACATTCTCATTAACAAAAAGATTATACACTTCCCAGCTTGGCAAGCAGGGGGCATAAAACAACTAGAGCATATAATTATNTCTTTGAGTAATTATAACATGTTGTATTTGGGGTTTACATCCACTGCTGTAACTAAAGGAAGGGGCTTGGAACACACTCATCTTTGTTATTCTTGTTTTAACCCAGACACATTTCACCTTAAAATGAAAATTATTTGGGGTATATCCCAGACAAAGCACATTTCAGATTTCTTTCTGTTACACTGATGTCACCATGGCTTGCTTTGGGGTTAAATAAACTCAGTTTTATTTGTTATTTGTGTTTTTGTGCTTTTTTTATTATCACAGAATGTTTTTTTATATCTAATTGACCTGTGTATGAAATATTCAAATCAAAGGTCTAAAACCTGGTTAATATGTATTGCTTTTGTAAGTGACCATGGTATAAACTTCGCTTCGCCTCGGACGGTTCAGGCTTCCACGGCGTGCGTTAAAAAGTAATAAACGCACACTTCATCGGCCATTAACCCTTACATAATCTTCTTATCCACATGCACTTAAATTATAAATTTATATGTAGTATAATGAGCACTTTCAGTAAATTTCCTGTAATAGTAGATTCCTGTAGTCATTTTTTGTCCCATAAAAACCTAAAAATGAATCATAAACAACATAAGAATAGGGAGCGTGGCCTTATGGGTTCACCTTTATCCTTTTTTATGAATTATGCCCTGGATCTTCAATTTAATAAATACCAGGGAATTAATTAAAAAAAAACACTTTCTTTTACTGTCAAGTAGATGCTAATTTTTGGGGAGCTGTAGTGCATATTTGCATCAATAGGTGTCAAAGGGTTGAGGGCAGATTTTAATTTTCAGTTTTCTTTTTTACATTACAGATAACATAGCATTTTGGTCATACCCATTTGAAAATTTGACTTCTGTCATTCCGTTTTTCAATGTACTTCCATTTTTACTTAATTTAATAATTTTGAATCACCTTTAATTTAAGCCAAAGCTTTGCGACTCCTATCTAACCAGCAGCCTGACATCAAATTAAAAAGCAAACTAGTGCCTGGTTAAATCTTGTGCAAGTTTTGGACCATTTAGTTCAATAAAACAATAGAAATACACAAAAACAACAATTGGGCACATTAGCTTCTTATATGGAAATAGCATCATGTTGCAAAGTTATGACAGATGTTCCCTTTTAACCAAACTAGAAGAAAACAGAGTAAACTTTGTAACATACAAGCCTTAACATACAAGCCTTGTTTTTAAATAACTTAAAGGGTTCATAGATTTCTGTACTCAAAGCAGTAGATTGTCTTTTTCATTTGAAAACACACAGGACAGAAATACATGATGTGTGTTGCTGATTTCTGTTTTTTTGGGTTAGGACTCCACTAAATGAGAATGTAGAGTGGACACAGTGCTCCACCAAGGACTTCCTTTGTCTTCATGGAAGCTACTAAACCTTTGGGACTCAGTGAAGAAAAAAAAAATTTTTTTTGAATTAGAGATTGTGATAGTTTTTTTTTTTTCTTGTTCTAAGGTAAGAGAAGCATAAATTTGCGTCCATTCTGATTCAGCATTTGGTGGGACCAGGGCTTAAACCAGAGCTGCCAGAACCGGGTCGTGGAGCCAGACCACCCTTCTTGTTCTCCAGCCTTCCCTGCTCAACTGACTGCTGATTCCCAGGGCTATGCAATAAACCGATTGTATCTATAAACAGAAATTTGTTGCTTTATTTAAAAAAAATCAGGATTTTTTTATAATCCCAGGACTCTGCTTTCTAAGGCTTTTGTTGTTCAGAGTAAGCTCAGCTCGCCCATTTCTTGCTACGTGCAGACTTAAAAATGTTTTCAGTTCAATGAAACTGGTTCAGTTTTGTGACTTTAGAATTGAAGCAGCTCAAAAAATCTATTTGAGGGCAGTTGCTACCAAAAATGGGAGTACAATGAATTTTTTTCAGAGGCATTTTTGTTGAGAAGCAGTAGTGTTTTTCTGTATGAAGCTAGCAGCAGTTCACAAAACGTCTGCCACATATTTTTACAAAGCTTATGTAGTTGCCCTTTGTGTTCAGGCCAACTTCCCACTGAGATGTAAAAAATTGTATGTTTTTGTTAAATATGTTACGTCATCTGTAATTGCCGTAACAGCAACTAAAGGGAGGGAGAGAGAAAAATCTATTAGAATTGAGAATCGAATTGGGTATGAAAAAAGTTGGATAACTTTCATTTCACCCAACAATAAATGATTCCACGTCCCGAGTGACCCAACAAAACTGATCCATGTTAATAACAAGTGAAGCAAGAGTGGATTGATAATGACAAGGACCCGGACTGGGCAGCCCTGCTGTAAATTACCAGAGTTAACGTTTTTGTACAGAGTGAACAAATTAGATTAAGGACAGTTTGGACTGAAAGAAAAAAAGAAAACAAAGAGACAACAATTGGAAAAAAGGCATTTCCTATTTGGATATACCCTCTATTACCAAATGTATTCGCTCACTCATCAAAATGATCAGAATCAGGTGTCCTAATCACTTGGCCTGGCCACAGGTGTGTAAAATAAAACAATCAGGCATGCAGACTGTTTTCTTGAACATTTGTGAAAGAATGGGCCGCTCTCAGGAGCTCAGTGAATTCCAGCGTGGAACTGTCTGGGATGCCACCTGTGCAACAAATCCAGTCGTGAAATTTCCTCGCTCCTAGATATTCCACAGTCAACTGTCAGCTCTATCATAACAAAATGGAAGAGTTTGGAAACAACAGCAACTCGGCCACAAAGAGGTAGGCCACGTAAACTGATGGAGATGAAAGCGCATAGTGCAAAGAGGTCAACGACTTTCTGCACAGTGAATTCCTACAGAGCTCCAAACTTCATGTGACCTTCAGATTAGCATAAGTACAGTAAGCAGAGAGCTTCATGGAATGGGTTTCCATGTCTAAGCAGCTGCATCCAAGCCACACCTTACTAACTGGAACAAAAAGCGTTGGATGCAGTGGTGTAGAGCACGCCGCCACCGGACTCTAGAGCAGCGGAGAGGTCCTCTTTGGAATGATGAATCCTGCTTTTCCATCCGGCAGTCTGATGGATGAGTCTGGGTTTGAAGGTTGCCAGGAGAACAGTACATTTTGGACTGCATTGTGCTGATTATGAAATTTGGTGGAAGCGGAATTATGGTATGGGGTTGTTTATCAGGCCTCGGACTCCAAGTGAAAGGAACTCTGAATCTGTCAGGATACCAAAACATTTTAAACAATTCCATGTTCCCAACCTTGTGGGAACAGTTTGGTGCGGGCCCCTTCCTCTTACAACATGACTGTGCATTAGTGCACAAAGCAAGGTCTATAAAGACGTGGATGACAGAGTCTGGTGTGGATGAACTTGACAGGTCAGCACAGACTCCTGACCTGAACCCGATAGAACACCTTTGGAATGAATTCGAGCAGAGACTGAGAGCCAGGCCTTCTTGGTCAAAAATTCCTATAAACACACTCCTCAACCTTGTGGACAGCCTTCCCTGAAGAGTTGAAGCTGTAATAGCTGCAAAAGGTGGATCAACATCATATTTAAAATCAATGGTTTAGGAATGGGGTGGCAGGGTGAGCTAAGGCAGGTGATCAAATATTTTTGGTAATATAGTGTATAACAGAGGTTTAGAAGCCAAAAACGGCACGTCTTTTTTTTGCCACAAATGTTCATCTAAGTTGAAGGGCCATAAAGAATTTCGCATGTTTATTTCTGTAAAAACAACCAGGACAGAGCAGAGTTGTAGCTTTTATCAGAGCAACACTGCTACTGCAGTATTTGTTTGGAACATTATTCCCACTTTGACAGTAAAGATAAATAAATAAGGATAGAAGCACACAGTCTGACTGATTTTGATGCAAAATGATGTTTTTGACTCCTCTCACCACATTTTTTGTTCCAGTGCTACATACAACAAAGCATTTGGTTAAAGACAGACCATCTCATTAATATGCTAATGACTGATATCACACATAGCATTTCTGTTGTTAGTTTTTTGGTTATCTTGATGGTTATCCAATTACAAACCAACATCTATGTCTCAGTTTGATCCTTTTTCCTTTCCAAATTTAGTTTTATTTCAGTTTAAGATGACTTTCAATTTCCGACTCGACATGAACACATTAACATTTAAGTGCAGCTTCTTTCTGCTGATATCTAAACAAGGGTTCTGAAATTGCACTATTTTCCACAGTTGTACAGCTAGGCTTCTTCTCATGCAATTATTCAGTCTTTTAGTCTCCTTTGGTGCTTTATCCTTCCATCTGTCGTCATGGCAAGTATTGTCCTGAGAAAATCCCTTGTTTCTATCCTTTTTTTTTCGCTCACTCTTCTGAACTCCATCCAGGAATAGTTACAGGTTCGGCATCAGTCATTAGTAGTGTTACTGGGGAGATCTCACAGGAAGAGCTGGTTAAACGACAAATGAATAAATATGTGAACAAAAGGGACCATCCTCAAAATCCCCTTGATTGCTGTTTCTCCCTGAAGAAAAAAGGAAAAACATCTTACCTACTCGGTTTTTATCATCTTCCTTTTAATCATGAACATTTTTCTTTTCATTTCAAAGTTTTGAGGTGAGCTCACCCAGATCCTTTCGGTTCTACATGAGCATCGCTCTCATAGCTGCCTTGCTGATCCGTTTGCGGTTTTTCTTCATCCTTTTCTTTATGTGGTTTGGGCGAAGCAGAAGTCTGGGCACTGTTGGAGCCGATGGTTTCCGAGTGGTGGTGGTTAATATCTCTGTAACAACAGAGCAGAATGTAACACTGAAGTATGCAGGGACCGCTGTGGTGCAGAGGTAGAGCGATTGACTTCTGATCAGGAGATCACAGGTTTGGTTCCTGCCTTTGACACTCATGTGTTAAAATGTGCCTGGGCAAGACAGCAAAGTGGGAACCCCACATTGCTCCTGGTGGTTATATATATATGCCAGTGTTTGGCAGCGGATCCATCATGAGTGTGTGTGTGTGTTTGTGTGTGTGTGCGTGCGTGTGTGTGCGCACCAGTGAATGGGACGCGGTGAAAAGCACCCTAGGCCTTCTAAGAAGGTTGTAAAGCATTTTATAGGTATACACAATTTTCCATCTAAATAAAGTTGAATTTGAATGTATTTTCAGTTTAATTTCATCTTCAGTCTCTTTGAGCAACAGCTCTGCGGGTAGCAGCTCACATCCAGATAGATTACTGTAAGCCTGCAAATCTCTGAGTCTGAGGTGTGCGCCAGTAGAAGGCAGCAGAGTCACCATAAGTGTGTGAATGTGTGGTTGTTTCAAGAAAGATAAGTGCTACATAAGTATACACATATATTACCAGGACAGTTGGATACATTTTCCTCTGATTTCCTGATGTTAGAGCTACAGCAACTCAATGTTTGCCTAATTTCTAGCAATCTAGTTGCACACATATGTGCCCCAAGAAGTATCCTACTGACATCAAGTCACATCTTTAGTTCTGCTAGTGCTGGAGGGGTTGTGTTCAGACAAACACTCATACACAAATGTCATTGTCATATATCACTGTTCCAATCACAGAATTACTTATTTTGTCCTATCATGTGTTCCGGTGATTATCTGTTCTTCTATTTCCTGGCTTCTCACAGCTGCCTATTTTATTGCACCACACATTGCTGTTTTTTCTTTTTTTCTTTTTTTGTCTCCAAACAGATGCTCGATCGATCGAGAACTGCTTGCTCAAAGAGCACAACCAAAAACCTTTTGTGTGTCTCTTATCCAGACCATTCTTCTAACCCTGGCATGGACTAATTTAGGAATCCCCACCAAACTGGAATAAATTATATTAATAATCCATATTCATGTTTTATTTTCTCTGTAGGTCTGGTGTCTCCACATAGTGCACTACAAATATAAATATATAGTCACATATATAATATATTTAATGGAAGATTTGTTGTTTTTCTGAAGTTCATGTGTGTTTTCAGAGTTGGACAGTCATTTTTCCCACCATTCCAACACCACATGAATGCAGCACTACTCTAAGTTTGAATTATTCCCTGATGTACATCAACCAATTGGTGCATTTGGCAGTAAAATTAGAAGAAAAGACTCAATTTTAAAACTTAAACTTCCAAAATGTTCTGTTTCAAAATATATACATCAATTTCCATCCAAGTTAAAGCATGTTTTTGTCCAGATTCCATGCTATTTCTTTCTCTCTTGGATTGCCAAAACATTCCACCCATCTGCTCCTTGTCTGGCCCGTCTGTCACATTTTAAAACCCTTTGTGGCCCACGAGTCAAAAAGTTTACCAAACCCTGTTAAAACCGAATTAAAACAATCTGGCTTTACCAAAATGATTTGGACTAAGACTGAATTCAAATGAAACCAACCGTTTGGAATTAGTTTAGTGTACGTCACTTGATTTATTGCCTCTTTTTGTGTGGCACCTTGAGTCAACCTTGATTGTGAATTATTTTAAAAATAAACTGACTTGTCCTGAATTGAAAGGACAAAGAGTTCCTTTGGGTTATTTTTTATAGCTGTAAGTTTCAAAAATAGGTTACTTTCAAATTTTAAAAATTACAGATTACTTTTAAAGTAATCCATTATTTGACAATGTTAGTCTCTCAGAATTGTAATGCAAAGAGTAATGCAAGAAAAAAATATATAAGAAGAAAAAAGAAATATCTGAAAGGCAGTGAGAAGTAGTAAAAGCCTAATATATTTTCACCACTAAATCTGCAGAATAAGAACATAAACTCTGTAGCGATAAATTTACTGCAGTATTTAGTGTAAAAAGGTAATACTGTGTATTAATGACTACTATGATACAGTAATCTAATACATTTTTTAATATAGCACAGGAAGAACTACTAAGGAACCAACACACAACTCAAGTCAATTAAGGCCAAAAATAGAGAAGTATTAGCTATTTACTTTGAAAATAATAAATACAAAATCCATGATAATAATATAAAATAATATATCAGAGACCAAATAGAGAACCTGAGTTCCATGTGTCTCAGAAAGACTAAAATAAATGGTGCCTCATAAAATCCTAATAAAATTAGACACATCTTGGTTATGTAAAAAAACAAAGAAAAAAAACAAGACTAAACTCATTTATAAGAAGCTAAAAAAGACTAACAGGGACTGTATCTCAGTATTTTAAGACGACTTAAAAAGGCTTAAAGTGACAACAAGCAAGAGAAAAGTGTTTTTACATCTGTTAGTCTCCACATGGTTTCACTGCTTTAAACTTCTGGACCGTTATTGAACATGTCATGAGACACTTTACTGTAGTAAATAGATCATAAATGCTGAAGAAAATAACCAATGTATGAATCGACTGTACCAAAAAAATCCCTACCTGGTTTCTGTGTAACTGTTTGCACAGAATGGTGTCGGCCGTCTTCTGCCTCTTCCTCTCTCAGCCGCTCCTCCTCCTCTCTTCTGTTTTGCTGCTGTCGCAGAACCTCCTTCTCTTGATCCAACCTCTTGTGAAGAAGAAGAAGCTCCTTTCTCTCAGCCTCTAATTTTTCCTCCTCCATCTGTAAAATCCTCTCCACCTCTGGAGTCTCGTTTTCTCTCCTTCTAGGTTCTGGATTTGGTTCTTTAGTGGGTTGGAATCTGCTTCCGAGTCTCTCAATCAGGGCATCCTCTCGAGGGTTTTCAGTAACCTGCTGATAAAGTCCTCTTGTGTGACTCTTCAAAAACATGGATTTGTCATCTTTTGTTTGCTGGATGTGTGTTTGTATGTGTGTGCTTTCTTTATTGTCTTTCCCTTTCGTCTTTTCCAGCCCATCCACATTGTCTTCCAGCTCTCTTGTAGCCTCCAGACCAACATTGTCTCCTGTGGAGAAAGTTTTGTTGTCCTCTGAGACTTTCTCATCCTTCCTCTCGGCATCCTCCTGTTTCTCTGTTTGCTCTTCCGCTCCAAGAAGCCTGGTGGAGTTATGAACCCAGTGTGGGGCAAAGAACACAGCATCCCCAGAACGGGATGTGTCCTCCTTGGCAAGGCTGTAGCCTTCCCCAGGCTGCCTGAAGGTGTCCCCTCTGGAGCTCCAGTGCTGCTCCAACAGGTCCTCCAGATGGCCCCTCTGGTTCTGCTTCAGCTCCTCCAACTGATGCAGCTCATCTTTTGGGTGCAGCTTCACCTTTATGGTAAACAAAAGGACTTTTAGTTAAAAAAAATCTATTCTCTTTCACTTTTTTTATGTTCACTGAAAATGTTGTGTTTTTTTTAAACAATTATTCTGATGCATACCTATACTTTACAATAAATATTAAAAAGATTGGCTACATTTTTGGCTATAACTTCACAATAATCCAAAATATGTTTCAAAAAAGGGGTGAAGGGGTCTTTCACTACCCCAAAAGTTAATTTTCACCGAGTTCTAGGTTCGTGCCATAGAGATGGGAATTCTGGCTCCTCTTAGAGGCTCTTTCGACTCCCAAACAGCTCCTTAGGCTGATTTGTTGCTTAATCGATGTATTATCGACAACGATATAAAACTAAGCACAAAATTAATAACTACTGTGAAAAATGTATTTTTATTCAGTGTATAATGTGTATATGGTTTTATGTATTCCAACAAAATTAATGATAAAAACAGAAAGCAACTATTTACAATTCAACTTTTAACTACATACTTTTTAAGCTTTTCTCCTTTTGAACAAATTGAAAGAAAAACAATAAAAAACTGCAACCACAACACAAAACACACATTTAAAAGGGCAAATCAATAATAAAAATAGTTTTAATGATGGTAAAGGTTGGCACTAAGGGAAGGGTTGTTCAGTCCAAATCTTATTTTAGTGACAATGGCTCCGCACAAACGCATATTGTCTAATCACAAGCCACTTGAGGAAAGAAAAAGGAAAAAAGGGTGAAAGACAGAAAAAAAAGGCTTCCAGTAAAGAGTAAATGACAAGCGACAATTCGTTTGTGATCAACGCATCGCTACAATGCAAATTGTGGTGAGTTTTTGACTGTGTGGCAGGGGAAAAGTTTTTACTCAAAGACTCAGTAAGACAATAAGACGATAAAAAAAAATATGATCCCTGCAGTCCAGGACTCATGCAAGCTTTAATCTGTTTGACCTAAAAAACGAATTTTGCATCAGATTCAAGCCAAAAGGGACCTCCAGCCATGAATACTTCAGGGTGCCTGACAGCACTTGTACCTGTTCCTGCACAGGTGATTGGCTGAATGTCTGGTTTCGATGGAGGTGGCTGTGCTGCCTGCGAGAGGATTTTTTCTTGGATGCTGGGAAGCGTGGAGCTAGCTGACATCTGCATTCCACATGGTCCACGACTGACACCACTGCTTTGGCGTAGGTGGGCCTTTTGTTGATGTACTCAATCTTCAAGACCTGGAAATGAGGAGGGAAGTCAAAAGGCTGTATTTCATTTGTACGTATAATTCTATGATCAGACACAAACTGGCGCAAAACGTCAGACACAGACAGAGCTTTGAGAAGTTAAATGAAATATTTTTATGTGGGGATAGTGTTTTTTTGACATAGTCAAAGAATAAATTCATTTGTTCCTTTTTCTTCTAAACCCGTGTTCTTCCCTACCGGCTGCTGGAGCCTATCCCAGCCACTCGTGGGCGAAGGCAGGGGACATCCTGGACAGGTCGCCAGTCTGTCACAGGGCAACAAATCATTCACCCATCCACTCTCACATTCTCATCTAGGGACAATTTAGAGTAATGAATTGACCTATGAAGCATGTTTTTGGACAGTGGGAGGAAGCCGGAGTCCCCGGAGAAAACCCACACATGCACGGGAAGAACATGCAAACTTCACATAGAAAGGTCCCCAGCCGGGACTTGAACCGGGGGCCTTTTTGCTGCAAGAGCGCTAACCATGCAATAATTTAAACGTGTATATTTTCTTGTGTTTGTTGTACCACAGTTTGGTTTTTATTGATTTCTTGCACAACTTAAGCACGTGTTCTGCCTCTGATCTTGGCCATAACCATCATATCAAACATCTATCAGGATCCAAAACGCAAGAAGAAAGAGCAAAAAAGCAGAGAAATAAAAAAAAAACACTTGGTGAGTTAATATTTACCTGGAGGTATCTAGTGTGTGTGATGACAGGGACACACTGCAAGCTCTTGGTGTTGCAGCATCCAGAGCAGCGCTGCACCTCCACACATGGCGGCCATAGAAGGAAATTAGCGTTGCTGCGGTCCAGCATCGCCCGGGTGACCTCCACCACCTCAGTGCGAACTTTACACAGGGCCTGCTGAGCTGGCTGAGCGTCTGAGGGACCAAACAAAACACCATCCATGTTACACTTAGCTAACTGTTATTTGTAAAAGCCAATTTGGTGCTTTTTAATAGCTCCAATCTGCTGCCTTTGTAACTATTGTTGGGATTCTTAGAAGTAGCTGAACAGATCTAGCAAAAAATCCAAGGACATGAATAGCAAGCAGTTTTAAACCGCTATTACACTTTCATTTAGATGTGGCTCTAAAGTCTCTTCTTTCTTGGTTTGTTTTCTCTCAAATAATACCACAATTTATCACAGAAGCTTATTTTGGGATGGTATGGCTTAGATTGAACTCTGACCAGAAAGGAATGAAAACCACATTAGAAGATAACATTCGAGTCTCCATAGACTCCATTATGCGGTTTCATAAATGTACTTTGAGTCTGTGGTGTTCAGACTGTAAAAGCAGGCAGGGTCTTCTTCTTCTTTTTTTTTTTTTTTTTTTTTACTATTTACTATCACATCTCCACCACCTACAGTTAGAAGAGGCTTGGTGTGAAATGTCAAAGTATCAAATCTCATGAATCTTGCTCCAGGCTTTTTCTTTCACAGTTATATTCAGGTACATGAAAGACTTGGGGACATACTGTATAATAAAAACCACAATAATTAGTTATTATTAGTTTCTCCTACATGATCATGTTTTGAAAGTTTGGAAAAGGACGGTACTCATATGTCACTACCAAATCAGAGTCCCTGGTTGGTCGAAGTTCAGTAGTTTGACGTTCAAGCAGTCAAAAGTTCAGCTGCTTGAACTTCCAGCACACATTTGGTGAAGACGCTGTTTGTCTGTTGAGCCTGACAACTGACATAAAAGAGTAAGTAAGCTGATGGTACCAGCTTACTTTCAACCCTGCTTGTAGTACACTTTAAAAGACTACATTTTACAAAGGGTGGCATGGAGAGTCAGATACAAGAACCAAAAACCAAGCAGGCTCAGCTCACCCAGGCTCCGTGGCAATCTGTGACCTCCATTGGCTGCAGCAGACTCATCCTGCTCATCTGAGACAAAACAACAGAAAAAAACAGTACTTCATTGAAAATTAGGCCAACAGCTGCTGTTTGATGTTAGAAAGACAGACAGACAGACAGACAGACAGACAGACAGACAGACAGACAGAAGATAGATAGATAGATAGATAGATAGATAGATAGATAGATAGATAGACTTTAATTACCCCGAAGGAAATTTCATGTGATATTCTGTCACTCTCTGTATGTAAAGACAAACTTTATATTGTAAAACAGGATTTGCTTTTATGTCTTTCTGTAAGCACAATTGTGCTTCACAGAATCTGCAAAGATTCCTCTTATTCAGTCTCTAGGAGAACACTGGACAGTTTTGTCTGCAACACAATTTGTTTTTTTGCAGGAGGCGTGAAAGTTCATCAAAACAGGTGTTGATCTACGAGTAATGTGCTCTGAAGTGAACTCTGGTACTGCTCACTGCAGTGTAAACATTGACAAACCGTCCTGCAGAATAAAGTGAACCAAAGAGAGTGAAAGCACTTTCATACATATTGGTTTCAGTTTGATCGGGCAGAGTTTCCACAATGTTTTTTTTTGTTAACCCATAAACACTGGAGCTCTAGTGTTTACATTCTCTGAACTACTCCAACTCTTCAACCGTTTACGCAATTAACATAACTAGAAAAAAGCAACCTTGCACTGTTACGCAACATTTTACAGTATTAAGGTGGTTATGTAATCAATGTAATCAGCAGATTATGATTTTCTTTGCATCAGAATCAGCTGACTAATGTTGATTTTAATAAACGGTCAAATAATTAAGGTATGCCAAAAAGCATGTGGTATTTAGGTGTGGCCGGCGACAAGTCCGGTGTTAAAGGGCTAATAAATAATATAATAAAAGTCTATTAAAATATTCTGCCTTTTTTGCCTTAACCCTTTAAGCTCAGAGCTTTGGCTCCGCTGTTGACGTTCTTTGACTTTCTGTAAATCTTTGACTGTTTACACAATTAATATAATGTCAATGGATTCTGATTCAGAAATTTCAGAAATTGCATCATCGAGTCAAAGATCTACATTGGTTCGAAGATAGTGTTTTATTTTGCATCGCCAATAACATCTCTGGTATTAAAGGCATAAACAAGTCCTGACCACTAACCCTAAGACTATCTTACTGATATTTTCTCTCGTAAAATTTACCCACACAACATTTTCCAACAATTGTATGATTTGATCTTTGTTGTCTTGAACTGGCTGTTATTTTAAATTCATAAAAGACAGGGCTTGCTTACTTCCTTCTGCATTTATAATGTTATAATGCTAAACCGCACCAGGATTCACTTGCAAGACAATTGTTTTCAGGAGAGTCACACTGTTTACTTAAGAAGTCAGATAATTTCTCACACCCCGATAATGAACGGATTTTGAGAGAGAACTGGTCTGGACCACACAGCTCAGTGTGAAAGCATCCTAAGTGTAAAGGAAAACGGACCCAAATAAAGTTACAAAACCAAGACAGCAGATTAATCATTTTGTCAAATGTATTGTCAGTATTTCTCTTTATAAATTCTACACAAAAATACATTTATATTAATACTTTATAAAAACATTAGAAGTAAATTGTGTTGATTCTGTAGAAAGTTTGAAGGAATCCAAGAAGGTTCTGTTTCTTTACCTACGGTGTCAGTGAGCAGCAGCAGCTGAAGGTCTTCTATGGAGGAGATGGGGCTGTTTCTAACCAGCTCCACCAGAGCTGCAGGCAAAGCGTCCCCCTGAAACCCACACAGACGACAACAGAGACCAAGTGAGACACACAACCCAAACAAAAGATGGAGTCATGCCGCAGCACTTCTGCAGCGAAATTGTCATTTCTGCACCAACACAAAGGCATCCCTTATGTTAGAAATCCAAATATCAGATTGCACATGAGCACCAAGCCAACTAACCTCGGAGGAGCTGAACTTTTTCAGCCTTATCCATTAGATCCTTCATCAAAGCAATTAAAACCAAAACGAATAAGCAAGACAAAACCGCTCTGCATGTTCGAACAGTCAGATTTAAACAAGAAACATGCACTTTTATTTGTATTTGATGAAAACCAACCAGTTAGATGAAGAATTCATCTTACATCTGCATTGTATAGTTGCTGACTGTAGTCCACTACTGAACTTATTTAGCTTTATAATTTTATAATGAAAATGTTAAAATTCATTATTAAAGCTCAAAACTGTGTGATTGTTTTTAGATGTTTAAGTCATCATCATTTAGTTTCCTTCACAAGGATCAGAAAATGACTTGTTCATGTTGGCTGTTTTTAAAAAAAGGGATTCAGTTTTTTGTTTTTTTTTACACTCTCTCCCACAAGCTTACAGCTCCTTACAACCCCAACCTAACATTAGTAGTGCAACAAAAAGGGCGATTTCGGAGCTATCCAGCCGTACAGTTTTCAACCAGATACCAGCTCAGATGAGGAAAACAAAGACGTACATGGATCTCTTTGTCTGCAAGTGGATGCATCAGAATGAAGCAGAACAGGGAGACTTTGGTCCGCCCATTTAATCTGCTGTGCCACAAAAAATTATTTCTCAAATTATATTATTTTTATCTGCTTCTGATTCATCCCAATTTGAATTACGAAATACACTGAAATACAGTTTTAATCCTACATTCTTTTATATATGTTCTCCATCATGAGATAAACGCCACAAGAGTATGTTCAAAACACCAAAAACACAATTTTCTTTGAAGTGGGTCTTTAAACAAAATAAATAAATAAGCTTTTAAAAACTATGATAGCTTATAATCTGCTCAGTTAAACCCGGTCATGGAGCTAACATATTTTCCCGGCTTAAAACCAAAAACCCAAGCAGCAGCTCTGCAGAGATTTCAGGGATCCGATTGTGGGTTTAACCCCCCTCCCCTCACAGGTCATTGATGGGATGGAGACGGCCAAAGGGGGGGATATTAACCACGGCAGACACAAAAAAGTCACTCAGAGCACGGTGAATGACTATTGGCGTTGTGTCCTCTCATCTGCTAACATTTAGGGGTCAAATGACCAAGGAAAGAGTCAGGAAGTGGGGGAAGGAGTGATCCGAAAGAGGATGACAGAAGGGGGAAGAAAACAGAGGAATAATGGATGAATAATAGAATAGAGGAGGATCGGACGTGGGTTGAGAAACTTCTTAACGTGGATTGGGTTTTCCCATATCGCCATCTCATGGAAGGATTGATCAAATGTAAATAATGAAAATGATGAACAAATACTGACATGATATTATAGAGATCCATCCTTTAACAGTTGTTACAAGATGGCTCATAGGTAGAAGAAGCAGCAACAGGTTTCTGCCAAAAGAAAGCAGTTCTCCTGCATGTTCTCTCATCCTGTTTTCCACCGTTTCCCTCATTGTTGGTCCGATTTTCTCCGAGTCCAATAACACAGCAGGGAAATACCTGCTGCATTAGGCACACATGTCCTCTGCGGTCCTGCTGGAGCCCCCCAGGACCCATCATGATTATTTCCTCTCTGCCAGCGGAGCAAGCTCGGATAATTGTGTCCGATGTTAATTACAGGGTGAGCATTTTTGTTAGTGTCTGCTGCTGTGGCAATTTGCGTCGATTCAGGAAACATTAATTAAACACATTGGTTCGGATAAACAAACAGATGAAAAGTCAACAAATAAACAAATCTAAGTACATTGCAATGCTGACATAATTTTCGAGCTTGTTCTTTTAATTTTCGAGCTTGTTCTTTTAATTTTCGTGCTTGTTTTCATTATTTCTTTTGTTTTAATGAAGAACACTTTGTGTAATGTCTTCATTGCCTTCAGTGCTACATGAAAAAAGTTTGATTTGATTTCAATTGATAAATGTGAAAATGGTCAAAACTTCTCTGATCTCACCAAATAAATAAATTAAAACACAAATAAATAACTGTTAAAAAATATAAACACTATAAAAAACATATCCATTAAATGTCCTTGTTTATTTTTACGTATTTTAATAAAAATCTATTTAAATGTAAATTTTCCTAGAATTTTTTTGTTTTTTTGGTAGTCTCTGGAAATCTTTCAGTGTTTACTCAACAAAAGTTTCCAATAAACATTTTGAATTGGCATAACAAAATATTTTTTTAAAGATTTTGTTAAACATTTTAAACTTTATGTAGATCTTTTTTTTTTTATTTAATGTTTATTTCTAACAGTTTCGTATTATTTCCCTGTCATGTCCTTTTTTATGTTGTCCTTTACCTTTAATTTTTAAGCTTTAAGAGTTCCTATTTTTGGACTACAATTTAAACCCATAAGGTAAAAAGTCCCTTATTTCTCACTATTAAATTTACAGATTTAAATATCTTTTTAAAATAAAATAAAAATAGAAATACATATTTATAATTTTATGTATCATTAATACATTGCAGCTGTTAGCAGAAGAAGAAGCTCAGCTGCGTGTGACACATGTTGGCAGTAACTTTTTTAGATGATTTTAGCTACAGTAAGACAGATTTTAACACATTTTTCCGTTTGGAAATGAAGATAGGAATATGAAAAAAGTGCAGCGATTAAATTCTAAAATACAGTAAATGCAGTCATTCAATGGAAAGATAGAATAAGTTTTTAGCCTCTTATCATAATAAAATAAAGAAGGAGAAACATTTTTTAAGAAAAATATTAAATATTAAGAATACTTGTTGTTTATAAATAGATTGAACAATGTTTTTTAATGTTTCTAAATGTTGGTTGTTTTTTTTTTACTCTTTTGGCACATAAGTTGTTCCGTAGAATTAGCCTGTTTCAATGATGACTTTCTGCTGATGCAGGATCTGCCTCTTGTCAGGTGTAATCTAGATTTTAAAAAATACAAAAGGAGTACCGGTATATGGATACTGTGAACCTGCAACTGTTTGACCATACAAACTACATAAATCAACTCAACAACTCTTCTATTGCTGCATAAAAACCTCTCCCACAGAGCCCAGCTGTGCTGCAGTTACATTTCAATTGCTCTGAAAATGAGCTCTCCGCCCCTGAGGCGTCATACCACGAAAAACAACAGCACATGCTAAAGAAAACCAGCTACAGACAAGCACTGCAGAGGCCAGGGGACATGAAGGAGCATCTAATCGCACTTAATAAGGGGGTTTGGTTCGCTGACAGCACAGCGGCAGCCACCACACATGTGGGAGGTTTCACATGTCAGCCCTGAAAGTGTGCCAGCACGTGCCTATCACAGCAATGTGTCAGTCATCGGGAGGTTGTCTGTCATTCTTCACTCCTGTATCTGAAGAGGAGGCTGTTGAGCAGGATTTACAATTTATGGCGCAATTATCAAATATTCACAGTATAACCAGAACCAGACTCCATAAAAAAAAAACCTGAACATCAAAAATGCAGCATATATGCAGCTGCGACAACTCAATGTTTGATGAGAAGACACGGGGAATTCTTGCTTTTACACCTCAAAGCCTTTCACCTTATAAAGTCGGTCTCATAAAAATGATGTGTTCTTCAAATAAGAAGGCAGCAGGATGACTGGAAGCTAAAAAAAAAATCATCAATCGTGGCTCAAATTTAATTGGTGTTTCACTAAGTTTTAAAATCTTTCTTTCTTTTCTGATGAGTTCACTCGCAGAAAGTTCCTGTGAGTTTTTTCAGTCAGCTCTGGGAGAAAACAATGCACACTGGGAGGAAAACACTCCCTCAGAGGAATAAAAGAAAGCCCCTTCTTCTGTTTTTAACATACTCAAACCCTCCACTTCCCAAAATGTACTTGTCTTTTATTCCTGTGAGTCACTGACTTGGTAAATTGTGGAGGAAAGGAGGGTCAGATGATATCTCTGAAAGAGTAAAAACTGATTAAAAAAACAAAACAAAACAGAGCTATCAGCTACAGACTTATTCAGAAACGAACATTGTTTTAAAAGAAAGCTTGGAGACCTTTTCCAAAGCTTTTCCACTTCCTGTTTGACCTCAATCCTCCATCATTCTTTCATCGCCTCGTGTTCATTCACACACGCTATACAGACCATCTGATTTGCTGATTGTTGCCAATTATAAGCAGAGACAGCAGTTGTGGTCCCTGGAGGATGGAGATGCTCCAAGCCAAAAACCTGGACCTGCATCTTGCATCCCTCAACGCATTAATTAAAGCACATGGAGCATCCGGCTGTGGAGGGAACCAATCAGGGCAGAGTCCACAACCTCTGCACATGTGTCACCCCCAGCCATCCATTCAAAATGTCTTTTATATCTGCAATGACTCACCCTAAAGCAAAAGCAGTTATCCAATTAAATTAAAGCCCGTACAATTAATCGCATTTAAATCAAAAAGACAAAAGTGCAATTTATGATTCTAGAAAAGTCTTTAGAAAAAAATTGTAAAGTTTTACTGATTGTCAGTTTTAAGTCCAACCTGCCAAAAAAAAAGAAATATATACATGAATAATAACTTTAAAAAGTTTTGCCACCACCTCAAACGGATGCTATACTCACCCTGGCGACACCAGAACGCAGCCACGCGGCCAGCAGCGCGAGCAGCAGCAGATGCACCCACGAGCTCATCTTGCTGCCCAGCCTCGAGCCTCTTCGACGGACCGGGCATTTATGGAGGCGCGCGTGAGGTTCTCCGCACAGCACTGCGCGCGAGGAGGACAGCGGCGGCTCAGGCTGCGGGACTGCGCGCGTGCGAGCTCTCTGTCCACGTTGGTGGTGGCCCCCCACCTAAGCGCTAAAAACTCCCAACAACGAGATAAAGTCGCGCACTTCTAGAGTCTAAGATCCTCTTTAGACATCCTGATCATAAACGCTGTTTATCCAAAAAAAATATAAATGATCTTGTGTTTTTATAGCGTGAAAGATAAACAAATAAATAAGACAGAAGAAGTATCCAATGGAGATCAAAGTATTCCAAGCGTGTTAAAAAATATAATATCACAAAAAATTAATACAAATCCAAAAAGAAAGCAAGAGTCTTTTTTCCATGAACCGTCCCAAAGTCCAGCCCCAGTAAGCGGAGATCCTCTAGCAGGTTACCAGTTTGCGCTCTTCTTCCAAGTAGCCTTATCAAACAGCAAAGTGCTATGAGGCTTGGTGCGCCGCAGCGCTGGAGCAGCCTGATTACGCAGAGGAGGAGGAGAAGGAGGAGGTGAGGCTGAGGAGCAGAGTTTCTAAAGACTACACTGCGTCTCTCTCCCGCCCCCTGTCTGAAGAAGGGGGCAAAATGCACCTTTACGCGCAACGTCTCCTCTGTACGGAGTCATTGCAGATGTTAGTCAGGTTGGAACGACTTCCTCTGTAGTTTCGTTTGTCTCTGTGTTGCTCAAGAGAAAGAAAAGAAAGAAGAGAAGAGTCCCACTCCATTGTAAAAGCGTTCTCAGTGGTCTTTTAATTATGACTATACCACATTTTACACCTGTTTTTTTTTTAAACTGTCATTTTCTTGGTCATAGTTTCTCCTTCCCTTAACCTTTGCAGAGCGGAGCAGGGAGCTTCCATATTTTCTACAAAACAAGTAGGCCTACAATTTTTTCGAACTGACTTTTTTAATCTGTTCCTGATTCATAACAATTTCAATAAAAAAATACGTATGCAATTTTAAGCTTAATTTACTTAACATATACCCTCCATCATCAAATAAAAGTCACAAGAACATTATAAAAACAAAACAAACTTGATTTTTCATCAGTGGGTCCTTGAATCCTTTTCTGTAGGGGTTGTTGAGTTAGTTGCCATGCCAACTGACTCCTTTTTTCAAACCTTTTCTTTATTTGCTGGTCATGAACATTTCTGCCAAAAGGTTTTCCTGCAATCCCCTTCAAACTGTTGAGGCATTTTTCTGGGAAGCAACAGAGAAAGAAGGTGTTTTGTATATTTTACAGTGGCAGATAAAAGGCATCACCACAGCCATACTCCTGCGCTCTCTTCCTCCGGGTCAGTGTTGGCCTGCTGAATTGTAGGATGCCATTGTTTCTCTAACAAGTCGGTGGAGGAAGCAGTGTGAGCTCCACAGCTATATTTACACTCCGTTTCATATTCACACGTTTGACCAAGGCCAGTGTTTGTGACTTGGGATGCCAGAGCAATGCAAAGGAAACACTGGTGACAAAAGTTTAGGGATCAAATGCTTGCATTCAAGCAAAATGAAGGCCTTCATGTCTGACATCGTAATCCTCTTCATAAACTGTTGTGATTTATGTCAGCATTCTGAAACCATGGATGTTGTTCTTTTCTTTCACAGCTTGGGAGTCTGGTGGTTTAAGGAAGGAGGAAAGGAGAAGGGGGAGGAGGCTGAGATAGGGGGTACAGGTTCTCAACTGGAGGCTGGGATTTTCCCACCAAGAACTGAATTAAAATCTCACTTTTATATGGAAAAGCCCTTTGAGCATCAGTGATGTCACACCAGGTAATAAGAAATAACAGTAATCCACTGGCATGGTTACTAGAAAACATGTTTTTTTCTGTTGATATTATCAGTAGGATATATATGAACCGACTCATCAACTGTTGACTTTTAAATTCTTAAATCAAAGTCCTTACTTTCTTTAAACCCATTGTAGATTTAAAACATCTCTTCTTTATATTAGTTTTTATGAACACAATAATACAGGATTTGCTTGTGTCCCAACTCCGCTTACGGGTGGATACAGGCTGTCTGTTGGCGAAAAATGCCAAATCTGTATGGGGCACGCAGGTGGGCCCAACACAATATTAGTCATAGAATGCTCGGTGAAGGTGTAGAGAGAAAATGCTCATGCACATTTTTCCTACAAGCATGCTGCAAGCAGCGGGTTGTGATGAACACTGAACAACACGCAAGGTTGGGAAGAAGGTGACATGCAGGCACATCATAACGTAACGTTAGAGATTATTCTGTGAAAGGTGTCCACTCCTGACGTGCCCCTGGTGTGCAGCAATTAGGAAACTATCCAATCAGATTGTACTTGGTCTGGGCGCCCTATGGGCACTTGCATCTAACCTGCACACAAATTCAAAAGTGTTAGAATATCAGTGTTGGGGTTGTGTGTTGACAATTCAGAGTCAACACTCTTGATATACTTTAAAGGGCCTATATCTTGCTTTCAGAGTAAACTATATCCATGCAAATGATAGTATATTATCTTTGGCACACAAAAGAACAATTATTTATATTAAATATTAGTTATTTTCCTGAGCTCTTTGCCTACCCGGAAGTAAGTCGACTCGATTTCTGAGGCACCGGCTTTCGCTCCATGTGGGTGCCGCCCATTTCATGACGTCAGCTTGGAGCCAGCCTTGGCAGCGTGTCTGCGTCTCACCCACAAAAACAACAACATCCGAACTTTTCATTCAAGCCTCCACCCAAACACAATAAACCGGTCATGAAGTCAAAAAGTAAACCCGGGATTAAATTGTAGCCCAAACCAAAGCACCATTAAAGAAACCGGTTATGATCAAGAGACTGTCCAAAAACAGATTCCAGCTAAAGAGAAGGATTCTGGTCAAGACACAAGCCCTGGTCTGAACCATGGACTTTAGAAAAAAACCCTGCAGGCTAAGGGTCACAGAAAGACCCATCCAAACAAGTTACATTAGAGCCAAAAGCACACACCTCCTCTGCATTTTGGAACATGAGGCTCTACAAAGAATTGTTTTTCAAAAATTTGCAATCTCTCTACAAACAAGATACATTATTGTTTATCTCCATCCTAATTGACCAAAAAGACTAAAGAACAAGCAGCACTGGTTTCACATCAAGAAAGATCAAAGACTCCAGAGTTGAGATGATCTTTATGAAAATTTGTGGGGTTTTCTTCAGGCACTTCCCTTTTTTCTCATAGTTTAGTTAATAAATAAAATAAAATAATGCAACCCCTGGGAAGCACAATTCTGTGATTTCATGTGCCGGTCCCAAGTCCGGAATAATGCAGATGGTTTTTTTTTACAGGAAAAGACTTTTTGTTTATACCAAAGCAAAGTTAAATATTACAATTTTGAACAGGAATGGGATCAATGATAAAGGGATCAGCGGAAAGCAGATGAAAAGAATTTAACAAAAGGTAAGTACATCTACAAAAAACAAACCTCTATCTTAAGGACCACCACGTGCCCTACACAGATTTGCCCATTTTTCACCCGCCCACTTCACAGCCTCCATCCACCGGTAAGGGGAGCTGGGACTAAGGCTTTAAGTCTGTCCAAAAGTGTGAATCTAAAGCCTTCTTTAGCAGAGAGACTCCTACAAAAACATAGTTCTGGTCTATCTCCTGTCTCTTTATCCTGTGGTACAGCCTTAGTCCCAACCGGCTTTACAGGTGGGAACGGGCTGTCCATGGGTGAAAAATTACAGATCTGTTTGGGGCACGCAGGTGACCCACAGGAAGTTTTAAAATCCCAGACGGCCCTGTTAGCCAAAAATTGTTAATGCACATTTTTTACAGGAATGCCGAAGGCAACAGGTAGTAAAGAACACTTGAGGAACTCATAAGGACAAGGTAAGGGGGAAGTAGGCAAGACACAGACCTGTCATATAGATTTGTTAACATTTTTCAGCCCCCCTGAACTCTGCATAGGTAGTCCGTTGGTGTTTCTTCTGTGAAATATGCACTCCCCATGCGTCCCTTCTGTCTAACTTGGCTGTTAGAAATTAGGAAATTAGGCCATTAGTGTAGTTTGTGTAGGCAGTCTATGGGACTCTTACAGGCACTTACACACCATGTGGTGCAGCATAGCACGCGGTCAGTGAGGAGCCAGCGTGCGCCCCTTACTATTGACTAGAGTCCTGCGTAAAAGGCGGCATCTGACAGGGTCCCCCGTACGTCATGAGTGCATGTAAATTACATTATGTAAACAAATGTTTGACAATACACTTACACCACGACAATGGGATGTTCCATTTTCATGAGGTGGCCGTACAAGCCACACACCTCTCCACAACCTTCAAAGTGCCCGGACAACCTAACAGGGGTTAACCCATATGGGTGCATGTGACTAAGGCATAAGGGATGTCATTAAAATGGAACGTACATGTGTGTGGTTAGTGTATCATAACGTTTTTCCAAGGATAATGTCAGTTGCACACACTTATGACATAAAGGAGATGCTTTGTCCTCATGCTGCACTCTAGTTGTTAGTCGCTGTCCCCTTACTGACTCCACGCAAATGCTTCACGCACAAGGAGTGCACAATATACGTAAGTGCTCGTAAGATGCCCAAACAAACTACACTCTTATCGTCTAATTTTTTGTTTCTAACAGTTGGGTTTAAGCAAGGTGCGCAGAAGAGATGCGAATAGGCTCACCAGGAGGACATGTTTATCAATCAAGCAGCACTAACGGGCCCCGTGATTACATGTTGTTTAAGTGGTCGCTACGACCTGTCCTCTACAGCATTTCTGTAGAAAAAATGGGCATTACAATTTTTACTCCTCAAGCTCACCAAGTGGTCTACGATCTAAAGATTTTGTGTGGACCACCTATGGACCCCGTATGCCCCCACCCTTTCACTGGATTAGCACAGGGCAGTTCTGACTAAAGCATCAAATGAACCCCCCTCTTCATGGCTTTGGGGTTATTTTTTGTAAGAAATTAACATTATAATACACTCAAACGCCTAAAATGTTGATTTTGCATGATATAGGCCCTTTAATTTATGGAAGTACCAACCGTTTGAATATTGATCATGAAGGAGAAATTAATAATTGTGTTTTTTGCCTGACAAGAATTATATGGCACCAAGTCGTTCATAAATCAGAATAGAGCTATGAAAGAAAAAAACCTCGAGCAAGATTCATGTGATTTGCACTGCTTTGATATTACACTCCAAGTCTATACCAACAACAGGTATGCAATATTCAACATTAGAAGAAGAAGAAGCCCCTCCCTGCTTGTCCAGCGTGACTCCATGGACTTGAAAACCTGTGTTTAGTGCGTCTTTAAACACACTTTAAATGCCCGGTGACTGTAAAGCACTTTGGGCTTTAAATCAAAGTATAAAAGTGCCATGTAACCATTTACCATTTATAAGAAATTGAGTTCAATACTTCACTCACTAGTTTACTAGTTAACAAGTGTTTTCCTAGTTTACAGAATATTCAACAAAAAAGTTGATTCATAAACTTTCAAGGATCATTAAAGACATCTGTGTTTGTTTCTTGTTAGTCAGTTACAATTAAAAGAAAGGAAAAATGTCATAAAAAAGTAAGTGAACTATTTTGGTCAAAAGGGCTTCAACTGCCTTTACCAGCCTTTCCCAGACAAGAAGTTTCCATCTTTACATTAATCAATTGTATCTACAATTCATGGTATCATTTTAAATGTTTTCTTTGTATTTTAGACTTTATTAAAATTACATTGGTTTTCACTTTACTATGTATATATCTATATGTATATGAATGTATATATATATATACATATATACACAAAATATGTATAGATATATACTTGTGTGTGTGTGTGTGTGTGTGTTCCATCTTGCTGTTATCTGTTGACTGTTTAGGTCCCTTTGGTTCTTTGGGTTGTGAACTCCTCTTTAAAGACTGGATTGGTTAATGTCAATTAAAAGCCTAGAAGTTTTTCCATACTTGTTCCCCGTCTCACACCTGTCACAGAAACATGCTGCTGCCTTCCAACAGAGAGAAGGCGATCCATCAGTTTTTCCTGTCAACTTAACGAGAAACAGCCAGAAACGTCACAGAGGCCCCCACATGTGCAGTAACACACGCTTCAGCCTTGTGTGTGTGCACGTGTGCTGCAAGTGCACCTCTTAAAGAAGCATTCCCATAATGCAGAGCATGGAAAAGGCCCACTGCCCCTCACACACTTGCTGTCCAAGCCCAACACCATTTGGACCGCGAGCAGAGGACAGAGGGCCCTCTATGTTTAACAGTCCAGTGAGAAAGGACAGAACTCCCTCAAATATTTAAGAGCTTTTCAGCATATCCGTTGAGGGTCACGGTACCCTGAACTAATCTCTTATTGAACAATGATGGCATTTGATTTCAAGCAGGGTTTTTTCTTCTGCTGTTGGATAAAAAGCTTTAGTGGTTAATCTGACGTTGTCACCAAATAACTGGACACCGCCCCCACCAATTCTCCTCTCTACAGTCATCTTATGGATGAATAAGGCGGGTTTTTTTCCATAGAAGACATGGATAACAGTCAGGATGAGCCTTCATTAGTCGCAGGGATAGCCCACCATCAGTGTGTGTCTCTGGGATCATGGAGGATGAGGAGTCAGTGGTTGGCCCCCTGAGCCGTCGGCTCTGCTCTCAGGTTTCCCAATACCAAAGAGCAGGAATGTGGCTCAATCTGATTATTATACTAAAAAAAAAAAAAAAAGATTTCAGTTCAGAAACATTTACTCTATGAAGCACAGCATTGCTTTGTCAGCTCCTCATTTTTTGCACCAGTACACCTAAGCGGGAGGAAGCAGAGTCTGAGAAGCTGCAGCGGCTTTGAAGCTTTCGTGCTCCAGAGGAGATCTGTCAGCAGAACGAACGAGCCTGGAGTGACTGGCAGCAGAGAAGAATGCACTGCTCTGAAACAAAGAGGAGAAAGAACAGGAACAGACACCAAATGAAGTTTTTTTACAAAACTGAATTGGATCAGACTGAGGTGAAAGTCTTAGATCAGGGGTCTGCAACCTCTAACACTTAAAGAGCCCTTTGATTCTGACTGACCACAACCCCATAGAAGCCACAGAGTCTTACTTTACCCTTTAGAAAAATTAAAAAAAAAAAATCTGATTTGTATTTGTGCCGGCGACCTGGCCAGGGTGTACCCCACCTTCACCAAAATGTAGCCAGGACAGGCCTCGGCAACCCCCCAAAAAACCCCAAAAGATCGGAAAATGGATGGATGGATGAATGATCCCTTCTTTTTTCTTTTTTAAAAAAGAAATTAGCTAAAAAGAAGCAATTTTTCAAAATATGAAATAGTTTCTAACGTCTGACAGAGGTTCACATGACTTCCTTTCAAAAAGAGAAAGGCACTCTGTACCACATTGGATCATCGCAAGGTAGATACAAATGTAGTTGGTAGTGGGATGTCAGCAGTAATTTAAAAAAATAGTTTAAACTTCCGTTTATTTCGCCGTTTGTGTTGAATCTCAGCCAGAGATTCACAAATTTAACTAACTAAAATTAAATCAGAGCTGATGACCTTTGCTGTAATTATAGAACCTTAAGATGTACTTAAAATCCACAAATTTCTTAAAAAGCAAAAAATTCGCCTTACAAAGCAGTGTGCCTTAAATATAAACTCTAGATGTGCTTATTGATCTCTGATTGATTTTCTGTGGCAAAGGACGCTCAAAAATCTTTTTAAATGATTTTTAGTCCAACTTAATTAAAGTACAAAGTCAAATTGCTTGATGGATTGTTGGTCAGGACCTCCACAGAGTGATACATAACTTTACTTTTTTTCTTTTAAACTTACTTATGACTTTACAGTCACTTTTTTTTCTTTTTTTTAACTTGTCCTGTCCAACAGCTGAGGAAACAGATGAGAGCTGAAGGCATTTAGTGTTGGACATATTTTACTTTAACAACAGGGGTTATGAATCTTCTGAAAAACCAGAGGTATGTCTGAATAAACCCCTTTTGTAGTCTAGGCTAAATCTTATTCATCTTAATCATATTTGTTACATTTTTTGTGTTAGACTGGACGGAAAAGGAATTGAGGGAAGAAGAGAGAGGGATGTTAGAGAGGGGGGGGGGATAGGAGGGTGATTATAGAAGGGGGGAGGATAAAACCATGAAGCAGCATAAAGCAACAAGTTGCTGGATGTTTAGAATCATTACGGTTTTATTCAGAATTAATAGAAATCTAGAAGGGGCGGGGCCTGTCCACACACACACTCAAATGATATAAACATACCTGTTGGCTCCAAAAATGTTCACATGTAAACATGTACACAATACAACTAATGTTCACACACTTATGCTTTCTGAACCAACACATGTGAAACATTTCATTCAGTCATGCAAACTATTTGTGCAAAGGTGAGATAGCACCTGTGCTCAAGTGAGTGTTCATGTTCTTCTGAGGTAGATGATAAAATGTAAAAGGAAGGAGGGAGACTGCCCAGTCATCCCCAAACTAAGGCCCCCGCTGCAGCAACAGTGGCAGCCAGGAACCCCTCCAACGCCCGCATGGTAGCAGGTAGAGAACAACCGCCCGCAGAGCAATCACATCCGCCATCCAGGCCAGGGCCAGCAGGACCGCCACAGGGGCCCCCAAAGCCAGAGAGCAGAGAGGGATGGGGGGACAGAGAGTGCAAGTTCTAGCCCAACTAGAAGAGCAGCCCCCCCCCCCCCCCCCCCAGCCGCGGTGGAAGGGCCGAATGCGGGGCCCCGCCCCCAGGAGAGCACTTTACAGTTACTTGTAGATTAAAAACTTTATTTTTCTTCAATCAGAGAGCCACAATGGAGGCTTCAGAGCCTCAGATCAAAGACCCCTGGTTTAGATTATCTGATGTTTAAATCTAAGATGCTGCAGATAAGGGTAACTTGGAGCCATTTTATTAAAATTTTTTCAATGAAAACCCTTTGAATTGACTTTGGAATTCATTTCATGTCCTATAAAATGAAAATAGAAAGTCTATTCTTTACCAATTTTGAACCTAAATGGCTCCATATTTCTTGTTTTCCCCTCCAAACGCAAACAAAGCTATTCACAATCTGTCAACATGCCTTCTATGAATTTGTTTTATTTCTGTTGGATGACCGTTCTGCTGACAACGACATTGTGAAGACACCAACAAGATTGAGTGAGGATGGACCACACCAAGCTGCAGAACATAAACACCTCCGTGAGGAATGTCTGGTTTTGTTCTGCTCCAAGAGGCTGTGTACAGTAGCATTCCTCTGCCAGCCTCCCCTCCCTATCCTGCTCCGCTCAGAACTGTACTATAATGAAAACCGTTGGCTGTGCGCAGAAGTCTGCAACCAAACTCACAGGTTTTGTTGTCTTGCACATCTTTGAGTTGATAATTTTTTAGTGGGTGTCACTGACGACTCCTCTCAAGAGGAGAGCCTGATGATAGAAGCTTTATTTGGCCAGAACAATTGGCTCCTTTAACATTTCTTCCAACACTGTTAAGCACTTATTGCAATACTTTTTTTTTCCTTCTAACCAACTGAAGGAAAAAAGCTGTTCGACCCACTTGAGCCTTAAATGTATATTAGATTTTATGTACAAACCTTTCCACAAAACTTGCACATTTTCATAGTATCTATTTAATTTATTGCTATGAACACATTTCGAATTCTGACTAGTCTCTCTGAAGTTCTTTATAGAAATGGTTCTAATAGAAAACAACTTAAGTGTTTCACATTCAAAACGTTGCCCTTTAATGTCATAATGAAACATTAGAGTGAATCTAATGTTTTTATTCTCCAACATAAAAAAAGGAAAAAAAGTAATGAATTTAAACATGTAAAAGTTTTGTTGGAATAGTTTCACTTTTCAATCTAAAATCAGAGTAATATGTTGAAAAAAAAACAAAATTGTAAAAATTCAGACTTCATCACTTGTGTCGAAGCTTAAAATAAGTAGAGAAATCTAAGATTTCTGAGAAGACAGAACGCTGCAAAAGAATCTACAGAAAGTTTGGGCTTAAACACCCTGATTCTGGCCAGACACAAACCACAATCATTCATTTTTCCTCCATGATCAATTTTTCCAAACAGTTGGTACATCCGTGAATCAAAAGGACCATTCATACGTCTCTGCCAAATCCAGGTCCCTGATTGGTCCAAGTTTGACCAGGTTTAACTTCGAACATGCGCTCAGTGGCTGCGTGTTTTGTACGTAGAGCCCAAAAATGGTCGCAGAAACTTGCAAAACTAAGCATGAAGGCAAGACTTTTGAAAGTGGAAGCCCAGAAGATGCATTTACATAGACTTTTGTTTGGAAAGTGGTCGCTTTAACAAGCGCTGCAAAAGCCGATCTGAACGCAGATCGAAGGTAACTTAACACCGGCAGCATGTGGCACTTTTAAGAACATGCTACATGCAATTTCAGCCGGTCAAGCAGGGGGCGGCTTCTTCTTCCCTTGTTTTTTTTACTGTTTGCTAGAACCTGTCCGCCACCTACAGTGGGATGAGGCTTTATGTGAAATGTTGAACTGGTGCAAATCTCGCAAACCTTGCACCAGGCTTTTTCTTTCACAGCTCTATTCCAGTATAAGAAAGACTTGGTGTCAGATAAACCACAATTATTAGTTTGTCCTTTGCAATCATGTTTACATGTCTTTTGAAAAGGACATTGCGCACACGTTACTACCAAATCCGAGTCCCTGTTTGATCAGCGTTTTTGCGATTTTACAGTCAGAAATTCAACTGGTTGAACTAATTAAATTGCAGGGTTTTATTTACTTTTGTTTTCCATTTGCACCTTTATCATGTAAGTAATTTAAGTCCATTTTTTCATACCTCTTCTCATATGTGTGTATACAATGTAAAGCTGCAGGATATTTACTGTCAACATTTAAAAAATGTGCAACTGTTAACACAGTTATAAACTCTGCACCTGCGGATCTGTGACTGGTGGTGTAAAATGTGCAGCAGCATGTTTGCACTTGAATCAGAGATGATCAAAGCTCCCCAGGATGGGAAATAACGCAGTTTAATTGGACTGGGGGAGTCTCTGAACATGCACTGCTGGTGTAACTGCAGGGAGGTCATGCAGACCTTTTTTTGTGATGGGAATAGGAATAAATATATGATGATAATAATAATAATATATATTTTCTATTTCAACAGCAAAATTTATGCTTTATGTGACAAATATTGAGCTGTGCTTTGTTGTGTTTTTTATCTCCACTTAATTGAAATTTACCGAGCTTTTGTGATCACTGTGGCACATCAAGTCAGTTTAGGACAGTTTCTGAACCAATAGATGAACAGCGGTTCCTCTCTTAATGAACCCAATTCCTCCCAGAGGTGCTTTCATGATGCCAGATGTTTACTATATGAACTAGGATTTTCCATAGAATCCATTATTTGTCACCAAAAAAAAAGTTAAGAAAAATGAGTCAGAGCAAAAGCAGAGTAAAATAACACACTTGGGTATGAATCAACACAAAACCCTTCAAAGCGAAGTGTAAGCGCCATTTATGTGATATGTTTATGCTAGCAAAGTTATATGTCAAACTTAAAGAAGGATCTATGCTTTCTAATTTACAATTCTTTAACTTCTTTTTTGGAGACAGGAATTGGGTTTTGTTTTTAGCTGTGTTGTACCATTGACTGTATAAGAGAACTGGAGCGGGTCGGTTTGACGTCCCCCATTGAAAAGGGTTCACCACTGGCTCCAACCAAATGAAGTCAATCCAGTCGCCATTTTTTCGTAGTTCAGACGCCGCCATGTTGGAGCCAGACGACACTTAGCAGTGATAGAACTGAGTCGGTCTGAGTCAACCACTCTCGCCAATCAGGAGTGAGCTTGTCCCCACCCCTTTCACTTGAAAGCAGGCTCTGGATAAATTATCGACGTGAGACCACATCCTATGAGGTATCATATTGTCCAGTTTATAGCTTGAATTAAAAAATCAGGATACGCAAGAACATGTTTATAAATGTCTCAGAGCAAGAATGGTTATTCTGACAAATAGAATGACTGAGTAATAGCTGCATATTTCTCAAAAGAAGTCTGTGGGATTTTGGCTCCTTGGAGTCATCAGGTACTTCCTGTTTGGAATGTGAGGTGGAAGGGTCACTCAGTCCAGTTCTCATTAACAGTCAATGGCTATAGTAAATGGGTGGACAGCAGAGCCCTGTGGCTGTTTTACGGTTGTCGGTAGGAATGCCATCTCTACCGAAACATTCAAACACATAAGACTGTCTCTGTCGTTCATGAATGTTTTTTGGATTTGAAACTAAAGGTAAACAGATGACAGTCTACCTGAAGAAAACTCTCCATTTAGAAATAAAATAACACTGAAATGGGAACAAACAGGCTTTGTTTTTTGTGTGGTTGCTATAGAAGTGTCCGTTGTTGCCATGGGAGTTTTGCACAGTTTCTGACAAGCAGAGACTGTCCTTGACTGTGCACCAATTGAAAAACAAACCCATCCCACTTTGCCAACACAGTGATGTCACCTATATTTATAATTGACAATAAGCTCAATGAAAAGTACACATTTTTTTACTGCAAACAAAAAGTTTGCAGGGTTTTTTATTTGATGAAAGTTGGGGTTATGGGGCACGCAGCTGGTCAGAGCGATGCTCAACACACAGTTTGTTCTTTCTGTAGGTGTTTGCTATAAGGGACAGTGCTGTATCCAGATTTTCATTCTGGTACCTTTGCATTAGAGTCAGAGCATTTTAGCGGGACACTATCTCACAGGTGCCTTCAGCTGTCTTTTCTGTCAGAATTTTTTTATAACCAAAGTCCCAAGAGCTCAAGCAAAACCTCAGACAGAATTTTTTTTAATCAAACAATCACACTTTACAAAGTAAACCAAGGCAAAAAAACAACACAAAGATAAAATAAAAAATCCTGACCCTCAGCCGATCCGAGGAACAAACTGAAGGATGAAGGTGAGACTTGAGTCAGACGTGAACTAAAGGAAATGGTGGGACTTTCTGACAAACAAACAGAGGGTGCTACAGAAATAGAAAGGGGAAAAAAGAGGCGTTGAATACAGGTGTATTTGCAACGGACGATCTAAAATGGAATCTCTCCGTTCTGGTTTTGGATCTCAGAGTGCCGAGCCTCCTCCCAGCTGTTCCTGTTTACTAGGCTGCTTCCTATGACACGATCCGCCATCTACTATTTCTCTCAGAAACCACAACCGAAAAACCACACTTGTATTTCTCACCATATGGGGGCGGAACATGAGGATCATGCCATTTTTTAAGAGTAAAGAAGTTTTTCAGCAGATCCTTTGGTACAAACTTATAATAGTAAGTTTAACTTGAGGTTCTGGTTTGGCTGAGGATGGAGCTGGAATTTGTTTTATTTACTGGGAAATTGGTTTAAATTGAATCATAGAATTCCTCCTCAAATCATCTTTGATTGAGTTTTCTGCCTTGGAGTAGAATGACTTCACTCTACAGCTGTCCATTGTGCGCCCATGCATGTTCGCATCCTGATCCTGAGGACACAACATTGTTTCTGCCATGAAATAATGAAATACTTAATATAAATGTCCCACTAAAAACAAAGGACACGCACATGTTAGTAAACTTAGAAAGGCACAGGAATGAAGAAAAAACAGGTGATGTGTGATTGTCATCTGGAGCATTTGGATTTAAGGAGCTTTAGAGAACATCAGATCCATTTTAGGAACTTTTTGTGCTAAATCTCACAGGAAAGAATTAGAAAAAGATGAAAAATTTGAGGGCAGATCAGATAAGGTTCCTGACACACTAGATTTGATATATTTCTATTTAATTATAAATAAAGAAGGATCAATAAGTTATAGTGATAAATGTCCATGTCCCCCAATGCAGTTGTCATGGTTATTATTTGAAGGTTGGTGGTGGTGGAGGTGGGGGCAGATCTGAACCTCAGACCACCTGAGCTCTTGGGGGCTTGGTACTTGGGGGTGGGTATATGCACCCGATTTCTCTCTGCATTCAGGTCTGGGAAGTTGGTGTGCCCAGTTGAGAGGCCTGGTGCTTTTTTCTTGGGGAGAAAATGGGGGCTTTGAGATGGGGAACAGTCTCCAAGTTTTTTTTTCAACTGCCCTCTTTTCTTAATAATAATAATAATAATGGATTGGATTTATCTGCGCTTTTCAAGACACCCAAAGCGCTTACATTATGTCCATTATTCATTCACTCCTCATTCATACTTGGTGATGGTAAGCTACTGTTGCAGCCACAGCTGCCCTGGGGCAGACTGACAGAAGCGTGGCTGCCATTTCGCGCCTACGGCCCCTCTGACCATCACCGGGATCATTCATACACATTCACACACCAGTGGAGCCACACTGGAGGCAAGGAGGGTGAAGTGTCTTGCCCAAGGACACAACGACATTTTGGCTGGTGGGAGCGGGGATCGAACCGCCAACCCTTCGATCATTGGACGACCCGCTCAACCACCCGAGCCACTGTCGCCCTGTTCTTATGAGACAGTCAACATTTATTGGTAGGGGTTTGAACTAGGGTACATCATGAGAGGTTGGCTACTTAACAGTAGCACCATCCCTCAAGGCCCCGATCTGTAGCCTCTCCTCAGTTTCTTGAAATGCACAATAGAGACATAGGACCCTTTAGTGGAGGGGCGATTGGGAACCACTGTCCCCAAACAGGGGCTGGATACAAACCGTCACCACATTTCAAGTCTTTCAAGTCTCGTTTCAAGTCTATCAGGGTATGATCACTTATTGAAGATTATATCACATCTGACCTGGGAGCTGGTTTTAGATCCCCACCTGGGAGCCACTGCAGGGCCACCATTGCCCTGGCTTCCATTATAATTTCCTTTTCAGGGGCCTTTGCCTTCTGCTGGCATCCTCTCCAGGAGCTATGCCAGGCCTAATATGGGGTCAGCTGATGTACTGTCTGTGTTAGGTTTCCCCTAAAATGCCTCTGGGAGATCGTAGTGGATGTTACATTTTACTTCCTTTTTAATCTTTTGTGTATTAATAAACAGAGCTGATAGATTTTCTATGAAACAGTTTGTGTTCGTTGGATTTATTTCCCTGATAGAAAAATCACTGCTGTCTGTATTGTAGTGGTCCACCAACGCAGTGACAGGGTGTGCAGATATTAATCAGCACCTCAGTTGGATGCATCACTGTGCTGCGCCAAAAAATTAAAGACTCCATAGGAAAATACCTTAAATGCTTAATCGTGAGTTACAGGGTAATTAGAGTAAAGCCTCCCACAGCAGCTGAAAGCCACAGTGTGTAATTGGCAGCGCTGCATCTTGCTGCTCAATGAAAGTTGCAAATCCACCATAAAGTGCCATAAATCCCAGGAATGTGGAGTCTTCTGCACAGACTTAACAGGAATGTCCTCTGGAGCACACTGCACAGCCATCTGCATACATGTACATGAGTGTCAACAGTGAACATGCACACCTACTGAACACATACATCAAGACCTCGACGACACACACACAAAGCGCTTTGTCCTCGTACCATGTGATAGGAAGTATGGGTCAAGAACCTTATAATCAAAGTGAACCCTCGAACAGGTCCAGGCAGCTCAAATAAGAACCTGCTTATTATACTGTCCAGGTGATTGCTTATAGATGTTATTTTAAAAATCTGTAAATAAGATTTTTATTATTATTGTTAGATATAATGTGTACAGTGGTTGTGAAAAGTGGGTGAACTCTCCAAAGTGTTTGCCGCAGAGATCAGGTGGAAAAGAGGAGACAAGTGTAGTTAAAAAGGCCCCAATGGTTTCACAGGGGAGGAGAGGAAATGAGAGGAGAGGCGTAAAATGAGAGGGTGTGTGCGAGGCGTTAGTTGTTAAAAAGCTGGAGAGAGTGGAAACGGGGAAATCCAGGCTTTACCTCCCAGAAGACAGACGGCAGTGGGAGGGGCTGGGCGCAGAAACCCGCACAAAGACCTGCAGCTGACTGAGAGTGGGGACAAGGGTCGCCAAGGACAAAAAAAAGTGACTGGCGTCTGGTGAAGCAGTGATTTCCATCCCCTCCTACTTCACATACAATGAAAATTGTGTCTGGAAACAATGCCATCTGCAGAGACAGAGTGGGAAGAAACTTTGGAGTTGCCCATTTCAGCTGTGTGGCAGCCAGGGCACTGTGGTAAGGAGGTGATGGAGCTTCTGTGTGCACTGCTTTGTATGCAAGGACCATTCACTTGGACTTGTGTGAACGGTCCTGATATAATGAATCTTTTCCGAGGGGTTCACCTCATTATTAGGTCATTTTACTTTGAGACATTCTCATAGCTGTGATCCTCTTCCTCCCTGCCTGATGAGTTAGTTCACACTGATCATACAGCTGCTCGGTCACTCCTTCAAATTCAACTTTATTAACTTTTCTTGCCACTGAACACCTCAAAGAGCGTAACATGAATTACAAAATTACAAAACAATTAGTAAAAATAGCAATCATAAAAACTGAGAATATGTGTTTGTAAACACACACACACACACACACACACACACACACAAGAGAAACATAGTCCATAATATTAAATTAAAATGTAAGGAAATGTAAAAACTAATTTCTACGTAAGCTAAAAAGATGAGTTTTGAGATTTCTTCTTAAAATCTCTAACTAATCATCTATGTTCTTAAATTCAAATAATGAAAAGAGAGAAAAAATGTTTATGGAATGTTGTCTACAGCTTATCCATGGTTATTTTTGGATTATTCTTTCTTTAATATTTTTACTATATCTTTTGTGGTACTACCTATGTAGCCACATGGAGGCCGTATATTTTGTGCATTTTTCACCTATGACATTTCGGTTATTCATGATACATCTTATGGAAGCATTTCTGTAGCATAATTAAGAAAGAAAGTCAATACTAGCTTTATTTTGAAAATGAAAAAGCCTTTCTGATAATCCATTTTGATTGTCAATTTAGACATTTCTAATTGAATTTTGCTACACATTTACTAGAGAACTTTTTAAAAATGAAATGTCAAATACCATTTTCTTTATCACTTTAATTAAGTGACAGAATAAGCAGTGTTGAAGAAGAAGAAAAAGAAAAAGCTGTGTTGTTGGATTGCTTTTCGCTTACATTTTGAGTCAACAATAGCAGTTTCATTTTGAAAATGAAAAAGCATTTCTGGTATTGACTTTTATTTTTTAATTATGCCACAGAAAACTTCCATAACAATGCTTGATATACGAATTAATAAGTGTTTTTTGTATTTGTCATTTGTCATCCGAGGGTTTTGCCAACTGGTCTTTACGTGATTTTGGTTTGGGGAGCTGTTTTAAAGTTTTTGTTCAAGAATTGGTTGAGAATCACTCAGTTTATTTAATGTAGTTTTTATGCAATTATTACATAAATCTTACACAACTGATTTTTGAGAAATACGTACATGAAAATTTGTGTTCTTTTCCAAGACCAATACATGATGTCCAATGATTTGACTGACTCTTTCACCATACCATCGTGATGTATAACTTTATGTCGCGGTTTATGACCCACATCCCATCCATCTTCTTCTGCTCATCTGGACCGTCGCGGGGGCAGCAGTCTAAGCAAAGATGCCCAGACTTCCCTCGCCCCAGCCACTTCCTCCAGCTCCTCTGAGGAGACCCCGACGCTCCCAGGCCAGCCGAGAGTCTCTCCAGTGTGTCCTGGGTCTTCCCTGGGCCTCCGCCCAGTGGGACATGCCCTGAACACCTCCCAAGCGAGGCGTCCAGGAGGCATCCGGACTAGATTCCAGCCACCTCAACTGGTTCCTCTCAATGTGGAGAAGAAGTGGTTCTACTCCAAGAAGTTATAATTAAAAAAATACCTCCTTCGATTTAAAAATGATCTTTTATTCAAAGCTATCACTTCTGTTCTTTTTTATCTTTTATGCTACCTCTCCCATCAATAATGTTATTTACCCTTATCAAGCAGGCTAAGACTAGCACCAAAACAGACTTTCATGTTAATTACCAAAACTGATTTGTTTCATTTTTTATATGACAGAATATGCCAAAATGAACACACAAGCCAAGAACTACAAACATGCTGGGGTCTAACTTCATCTGCTCATGAAAACTGTAAGATGACCTGCAATTAAAGGTTAAAAAGCCTAAACTGTCCGTATCATAGACATGATCTGTGTCCATTTTGTTGTGGTTCAGTGGGCGTGCCTCCGCAGTGACTACTCCTCACCTGCTCCTCATCATCTCGTCACCTGCAGCTCATTACAGACATTATTTATTCAGAGATGGAGCCGTCGGCAAACGCCAGATTATTGTGCCTCATAAGTGAATATCTGCCAGCCCGTGTATTTGCCTCCCTGTCTGTCAGCAAACTCCGCCAGTCTGCTCTTCTGCCTGTCTGCCTTCCTGCCAGTCTGCTCACCTGCCTGCCTGCCTGCCTGTTCTCCTCCCCTCCATTCATCCCCTCTGCCAAATAATATTAAAACTTAGTTCGCCACTCCATTTTTGTGTCCGCGCTTGGATTCTGCAAAGCTCCTCCGGTTTTCACAACACATTTTGTATATGTGCTCATCACAATAATACCAGCCGGTTTTGTTCTTCCTTTTTGATTTATCCAGAAACATTACAGAGCAAAATGTTGGGGAAGTACTAAATATTGACCAGTATGAACTGTTTAGTTTTGTTTGTGACTCAAACCAAACAGCAACATTGGGCACAAAGCAAAGCAAAGTCCATGGGTGACCAGGACGCTCACATTGTGGGTGTGGTTAAGCTCAGACTCCAATTACCTAAAAGATCTAAGCCTTGGAACTTGTTTTATCTCCAGTTTACATGAATCGCTGGATGAGAAGAACATGTTTGAGTTTTCTCCGCTCAAATGGACTTGAGTGGTGGAGAAAGTAGAGTTTTGACATAAGTAGAGAAAGCCACATGTCAACTGACACGATGCGAGCAAAAACTCTTCTTCACCTAGTCTGTACTGAACATTTGTCCCATTAAGTTTGGAAAATCCTCCACATTAAGTTGGAATTTTATTTAGTGACTTAATACCTCATTGGATGAATTATTCCCCTTTAATTCTAATGATAACTGTGAAGAGGGCAAACAGCTTGTCATATGTTTTTGTTATTACTCAGATTTTCCTCAGTCTTAATTATGCTGCACTGACGTCTGAACCGGATCCATCCTTCTTCCTGGACTTCACATGGCTTTAACGGTAGCTGCTCTGGCTCTCTCCTTATGCTTAATTCCCCTCCTCATCCTGCCTCTCCTTTGCCTCTTCTTCCTCTTCCCTCCTCTGGCTTTGTTTGTTCTCCCAGTGCTCCCAGGTGTTTTCCTGCACAGCTTCATGTTCCGCTTAAGCTCCTCTTCCGCTCTGACTCAGGTACACTCATGTCTATGGCTTCCCCTGGCTGCAGCACAAAGCGCCAATTCACCATTAAACACATATACACACACTGAAGTTCTGCAAATCTGTGCACAAACACAAAACGCTCCTGGTTTCATGATACGTCACACACTTGTGCACAACCATGTGTGTTGCACACACTAACCGATTCCATCCACCACACTCTTTTTCTGTCATCCAACAATAACACAACAAACCTTGCTTCCTGTGTGTGGGGGAACAATGGAAGGATAGCTTTGATGGCCAGAGGTAGTTTGTTGTAGGTTTTCTCTTATCGGTTCACATCAGACACAGATCCTGGCTGGATCCCATTGTTGTTTCATTGCTAACCAGTCCAACTGTGACAGTACTTTATCAACTGCTTTATACTTTATGCTTTATACTTTATACAAACCGGACGACCAATGTGAGAACGCAGCATGTTCTACATGTTAGAAATATGTCTAAGTGAGCAAAAGATGTACAGTATAGGTAACTATACGGGTGAATGGAACAAAACTACAACACCTTGTGAAAGATCAGACTTTATGGGTCATGTTTGCAACTGCAGACAGCTGGTTGGGGGCAACAATGTGGATTTACAGCATTTTCTTTACCAGATCTGCATTGAAACATTCTCTAAAACACATCAGCTTGTCTTACAGGCATGTATATCTACGATGCAATCACAGGGAATGCAGTAAGTCAAAAGAAAAAATACAATTCCAATGTTGTGAGTTTTTATAATAAACGTTTTCTCTTCTCATGTGATAAACATCCTACGGATTGCTACTTTAACTTTTAAATAATTGAATTTTTAGCTTTGATCAATGTCCGTTTAACGTTGGAGTTATTCCACTTCCCCCTAGTCACCAAAACACGTAATATTAATTATTACAATTGCAATTAAGACTTTCAAAGAAGTTTTCTGCAAAATATATTTCATAGATTTAAATTATTTTATCTAGTCAACACATTAACACATCACTAATGCCAGAAAACATTCCCGTTTCCTGTGTTTTCTAGTCTTCCGATGATTACTTGGAACAGGTGTATTCAGTCAAACATAACCTGTAACACGTGCAGCTAGTTTGCCATTTTTAGGAAAAGTCCTTGAAAAAGTTGTCTACCAACAGCTCACTGACTTTCTCTTATTAAACAATTCATTTGATGTTTTCCAGTCAGGTTTTAGACCCCATCATAGCACAGAAACTGCTCTTATCAAGGTAACCAACGACATCCGCCTGAACAATGATGATGGCAAAATCTCTGTCTTAATCCTGCTAGACCTGAGCGCTGCCTTTGATACTGTTGATCATGGGATCCTTTTGCAAAGACTCCAAGACTGGTTTTGCATCTCTAGATCTGCCTTAAGTTGGCTCAAGTCTTATCTAGAAGACAGGAAATATTTTGTTGAAATTGGGAGTTGTGTCTCAGACTACATGGCCTTGACTTGTGGTGTGCCCCAGGGATCGATCCTGGGACCTCTTCTGTTCAACCTCTACATGCTGACACTAGGGTTAATAGTTAATACACAGTAATAACATATCTTATCACAACTATGCAGATGATACTCAGATCTATGTGTCACTGACAACAGGTGAATATGGGCCGGTGGATTCACTCAGCCACTGCCTCCCACAGATCAGTGCGTGGATGCAGAACAACTTTCTCCAGCTAAACTCAAACAAGACCGAAGTTATTATTTTTGGCCCACAGAAACAAGGAGAAAGTGTCAGCAGCTACCTTCATTCTCTGTCTCTTAAACCCTCAAATCAAGTCAGAACCCTAGGGGTAATCATGGACTCTGACCTAAACTTTAACAGCCATATAAAATCAGTAACATCAGCGGCATTTTACCATCTGCCAAAATCAAAAACATAATGTCAAAGCCAGACCTGGAGATACTTATTCATGCATTTGTCTCCAGTAGGTTAGACTACTGTAACGGCCTGCTCACCGGCCTCTCCAAACGAGCTGTAAAACAGCTTCAGTACATCCAGAATGCTGCTGCTCGAGTCCTGACCAGAACCAGGAAGTATGATCACATTAGTCCTGTGCTCAGGTCTCTGCACTGGCTCCCTGTACCTCAAAGAATAGACTTCAAAGCAGCTCTGCTTGTGTACAAGTCTCTCCATGGCCGAGCACCAAAGTACATCTCTGACATGTTAGTGCCATATGAACCATCTCGTACTCTGAGGACCTCAGGGGCCGGCCTCCTGTTGATTCCCAGAGTCAGAACTAAACAAGGGGAATCAGCGTTTCAATATTCTGCAGCTAAAATCTGGAACAGCCTCCCTGAAGGCGTAAGACAGGCCTCTTCTGTGTTCATGTTCAAATCTAGACTTAAAACATTTCTGTTAGCCGTGTATGTGACTGAAAGGTCCTATCTGCACTTTTCTTTCCTTTCCTTCCTTAATTTTTAAATCAATTTTCACATTTTTTCTTTTCTTTTAAAGTAAATTTTACGTTGATTATTTCTATGATGTATTGTGATTTTAATGCATTTTTCTGTTTTGTGAAGCACCTTGAATTACTTTGTGTACGAATAGTGCTATACAAATAAACTTGCCTTGCCTTGCCTTGCCTAATTAAGAGAGCATCATCATTGTAAAGGATTTTGAATATGTTAGATATCTAAGTTAACCCTATATGCACAATTACTGTAAACAAACAAAACACAAACCAGAAGTCCTTTCAAACACATACTCTAAGTGTGTTGTCTTATGCTTTCAGCTGATGTGGATTGCTTTTGCATTTGTATGTTTTCTTGATATCCTATTAAAATAAAGGATTTAACCTCCAGAACAGATGTTATCTGTTTAAACAAGGTCACGACTAGAAGTTCTTCATAATCCTCCTGTGAAAAAAGTCATGCAGGAATAGATTTCAGGAAATGCTCAAAACACACAAGACAATGGTCCCATAAATATTTATTATCCAAAACAAATCAAACTTAATTTATAAAAAAAAATGCGTCTTAAGCTTTACACAACTCGAAGCACTTTACATTTAATAACAAAAAATATACACAGCATTACAATATAAACCCAACCCACCCTTCATACTTCCCATCCCCCTCTGTTAATATTTAATGACCCATGACCCCACCCACAATAAATACTTATAAAAGTAACTTCTAGAGAAAACTCATTTTAACTTACATTTAATTTTCCACCTGTGGGATCAAGAAAGTATAATTGAATTGAATTGTATTAACCAGGAGGAAACAGCAGATTAGAAGAAATCTGCTGAGGGAAATGATTTTACATCTCCTACTCTCCCAAAGAAATGTTTCTGGTGACATAATGAAATCCAATATTTGGTGATAAAGAGCACTGAAGATGAACCATCTGAGGCCTTCAGGGAGTGGAAGATGCATGTACGGCAGAAAAAAACCTGAAGAAATAAAAGGGAACAAGGTCTAAAGGCTGATAAAGCTGTAAACTGGAAAAAATTAGATCCAGGCTGATTAGTGATGATAAACAGGAGAGAAAACAAGTGAAAGACCCACTCCAATCCTCTTTTGATCTATTTTGAAAGTGTTCTCAATAGTCTTTTTTTATCATTATGCCGTGTTTAGCTGGAATCAAAAAACCTGTGTTTGTTAGAAATTCTCCTTTGAGGTGTGAGCAGGACTGTTGGCATGAAGCAATCCTGCCCCCCTTCCCCTCACAGTTGCTGAAAGCTTGGACCAGTGAGCTTGTAGCCACCCAGCATATTTTCGTAACAAATGCAAGCTTTTTCTAACAGCATTTTTCATCTGCTCCTGATGCAATGATTTTAATAAAGAAATAATCAGAAATGCAATTTGAACTTCATGGTCTGTCTATAAGTCCTCCATCATCAGAAAAATGCCACAAGAACATGTTAAAAATACCAAAAACATCATTTTGATGAAGCTTTACAAAACATAACATTTTCAAAAACACATGCCAAGGAAGTGTTTGTCTTCCGTGTTGGGTCCATCTCTCCACATGTGTCAAGAACCCAACTGCCTGGATAACTCAGCTGACATGTGGATCCGCTCTGTTCGGGTAGGCAGTTGCTATGGCACATACACATTTGCCCATGCACAATATTGTTCAGTCATGCACTGTGTATGTTTGTGTCACTGTGGTGCACTGCGTGGGAGAAAGGAGGAGATGAGTCATAGCGCACATACCACCAGGACACAACAGCTCCCCCTGTTGCCGGGGTAGGGGAAGTCCCGGGCTGTGGGTGTATTGTCTGCGACCTGACATCACAGGCCTTCATTTTCCGATGTTTCTCCCCTCCGCAGGAACTCTGCAGGCGGAGGCAACAGGTGGAGGGAGCTGAGTTAGGAGAAAGCTGTTGTTTAGCGTCTTACATTGTTTTCCAATAAACCAACAAGAGTTCAAACAGCTGCAGAGTTTATCTCTTCTTCTTTGCTAACTCTTACATAAACTCCACAAATAAATAAATGTCATCCTCTTTTGCCTTAAAACCAAAACAATAATGAATTAAAAGCCCAAGAGTGCAGGTGAAGTGTGCAAACCTGTGAAAGTGTAAAATGGGACATATACCTCCCAGGCCTTGCACCTCAACAGTTTATTGGCCCAGGCCGCTCAAACAGACACACTTTCTGGATACACAGCTACAGACTCAAGCATAGACACTGTGTCATGCGCTCCTCATCACACATTTACACACATGTGGTGGGGAAAGGAAGCTGCAACACAATGATAAGGTCTAACAACACAATGGGCTCAGCAGTGCACAGACAGAAGCCAGGACCAGTTTAGCTCTGAAAGGTCAACAAGCCTCTCCAGGCTTTCATTCAGTTCCTCCAGTTATTATTGTTCAACATTATAATGATTACTCCGATGGCCTTTATTTTGCAAATGCGGGAGCCATCCGGAAATACCACTGAAACATGAAATTGCAGACCTGAGTGGACAGATGGGAAAAGGTTACTTATTTTGGAAGGTGAACATCTTTGACGTCAGGTTTCCCATGGAATGATGCAGCTGCAGACGGGGCTGGAGGCTCATCAGCGGATTCCGGTCAGGTGCCAATTTCAAGGACATGTTCTCGTGCTCACACAGGAGACAAAACAACTTCCAATGTGAAAGCAAATGTGTTGCTTAAAAAGCGTGTGTTCAGGTCTGGTTATGGAGCCATTTGAAATTTGCACATTTCTACTCAAACATAAACTTAACTCGAAATTTGATTATTTATTTAAATTTGTATATTAAATGTGTATTAGAAGCATAAATCATATGCTTAAGAATAAAAATTATGTTTATCATTGAAGGGCCTAAACTATGCTTTTCTTAAGAGTAAACTATATCCACATGTATTGTACCGTAATATATTACCTTAGGCAGTAGTCTCAAACCACCGGGTCGCGGACCTGTACTGGTCCGTGGATATAGAAGAAATCACTATTTATGCCTGACTCTTTTTTTTTCTCTAGGTTTCGACAATCTTTTATTTTAAAAGATCTTTTATTCTGAAAAATAACCAGATTCTGGGCAGAGGCCGTGGGGAAGACCCAGGACACACTGGAGACCATGTCTCTCTGCTGGCCCGGGAATGTCTGGGGGATCCCCAGCTCCTCTGTGGAGATGAAAGTCTGGACTTCTTTTTTCAGACAGCTGCCCCCACGTCCCGCTCCTGGATGAGTGGAAGAAGATGGATGGACGGACGGAGGGACGGACGGATGGATGGATTCTCTCAGCTACACCTTTGATCACTTGAGCTGTAAAGTTTGGTCAGGAGAGGAAAAATGACTACATTTGAACGATCTTTCATTCTGAAAAAAGTTAGTTTTGAAAATTTACAGGAATCTGTTGGTTACGTTTCAGTCTCTTGAGTGCTAAAAGTAGTTTGGTGGCAGGCTAGACGAGAAAAGTTATATGTGGAACGTTTCCTTGCAAATAGAAATGGGATTAGTGCTGGGACAGATGAATAGATGGAAGAACGGGCTACGACTTCCAGACAAAAAAAAACAACAACAGTAGATTACTAGGATTCCTGCTTAAAATATGGATTTATTGCAACAGGTGATTTCACAAACATGGAGCCTGTTTACGCAGTACTCATTCATAGGCAGAATTTGTTACTAGAGATTGATGTTCCACTGGTGTTATCTGTTGTTATTATTATTATTGAAAGATTTGTTTTTTGTGATGATCAAAAGTTTTTGTTCTTTTTAAAATCGAACCAAAATTAAGCCTCCCCAGCTACCCCCACCAATTTCCGCCGGGCCGTAGTAAAATCCCCAGAGGTTGCCACAGCCACCTAAGGTTGGGGAACACTGACCTTAGGCACACTAAAGAACAATTTTTGAATGAAATATGAGTAATTTTCGCAGCTAATTTCCTACCAAGAAATAAAATGACTCGATCTCTGAGGCACCGCCTTTTGCTTCTGGTGGGTGCCGCCCATTTGATGACATCAGCTTAGAGCCGGCCTCGGCAGCGCGTCGACGTCTCGCCCACAAAAACAAACAAAATTCAAACCCTTGCAAAGACGGATGTACATTTGTGCATTTAAAAAGAAAGCACAGAGAAAGTGGACAGACGGATAGATGGACGGACGGAGGGACAGACAGATATCACATTATTTCAAACATAAATTATCATTCATAGTGGTGGTGTATGGGAACGCCTCAAAGCAACATGTCATAGTTGCTACTATGTAATGTGAGATTTATTTTTTAAAAATCTATAGGAAACTGTAAACTATAGATTGTAAACACTCCAGATATTTGCAAATTAAAGCCCAATTCTTTTTATTTTTTGTATTTTTTATTTACTTAAAAGGAAATAAAGTCCTATACATACATGAATGAATTATAAATTTAAACCTTTACTTTTTCTAATTGGGAAGAAATTAAACACATGGTGCAAAAAGTTTTTTTTTAGTAGCCGAAAAAAGTTATTAAAAATTGAATACAATATTTTTATAAAAAACATATAAAAAAACGACAGAGTTTTTAACAATTTGATTGATAACATGGAATAAACTTGATTATGAAAGCTCTTGGGGACTAAATGCACTCAATTTAAATGTCGTAACCAAATTATTTAACAAAAATTCACAAATCTGTAATTTGTGCTACCTGATAACAGGAAGGAAATCCTTCCTCTGCCATTAGTAAATACATTTCAAAACCAAAACTGTGTTCCTAAGTGTGTGTTTATAAAGTAAAAACTAATTTCTTTAACAAAAAAACGTCGGACTATGTTTTTTTACGTGTTCCTAAGAAAGATGGGAGTTAGTGTGGTCACAGTAAAGTTTGTTTTAGCTGTATTAGTCTGAGTTTTTTACGAGTTGCAAACAAGGCGGGGATTTTCAGGTATTGTGCTGACGCTAACGTTGTTAAAGCTCAAGATAGGGCTAATGCTTCTAACGTGGCTGACATGTAGCATGTTGCAAACAAGTTCTGGAGTTACTGTGAACCCAATTTATAAAGTCTGACCAACTGACAGACTTATCCCTGACTCTTTTGTCCTGCACCTGACATATGACATAAGTTCCAAATAGACCATTCATGGTGAGTCGAGAATAAGGAAAAAGAAGATGCTGTACTTTTCATATCCTAATTTTGTTGTACTGTTCAGGTAAAAAAGGCTGCCAACCTTGAAGGTCTGTCTGCACAATTGTCTGAGGTATTCTTCAATGACGAAAAACACCAAAGCAGGTCACAGCCCACGGCCAAATGTCACAGACCTCACACAATATTCTTTCTATCAAGGAACACCCTCTATGCCCTCTTTCTAAAGTAAAGTCTTTCAACAAAACAAAAAGGTCAAGACATTAGAAAGTAGAAAACAGCAAAAGGTTATGATAAGAGGGTTGGAATGCAGATAGTGTGAAAATTAAGGGAACTTTGTCCACTTCCCTTCAGCCGCTGAGTCATGGATTAAGTCATTTTTAAAAGATGACCTTTGTGTTTTGAGGCTGCTTTGTTGAACTGGTATGCATGATGACCCACACAGTGGTCATTTAGGAGTGAAGTCACATGACTTCAACTGTTGGCCTCTTTCTTTGACATTTGTTTTGGTGAAAAAGTCGTTTTATTTTACATTTTCTCAGATTTTAATGCTTTAGTTGGCTTTTGGTGCCAATAGATCTAACCTTTGCCCTGTTCTTAATTTCTACTTTTTGGAAAATGTTTTCCAAAGCTGCACAGACACAAACCTCCTGGGGCATAAACAAAGCTTTTGCCAACTTCTAAAATCAGTTCAGTGTTTTCTTAAAAAAATAAAGCAACCAATTGATGGCAACCACTGAGAGTCCTCACGCTTGCTCAGCAATTCAAGGCCTGTTAAAGCCATCTGTAGATGTGCAATCAGAGAGCTGGATGAGTCTGTAATTTCATCTCACCGAAAGAGACAGACAGCTGGAGCCCTGCAAGTACTAATGACTGTTTGCTGATGGGGAGGAAAACACTCATCTGTATTCAGAGAAGACAAAAAAATTCCTTTGAGATTTTTGGCGGCTTTTTAAAACTGAATAGATACATATATTTAAAGTACCTGTTGGCCAGACAATATGCATTATTGTGTCGTAGCGCATACTTAGACCAAATAACAGGCATCCTAAGCACTAACAAAATCTTGCTTAGCATACCTGTTTTGCCAGCACAGTTGCTCTTTAAACCCATTGCTTTTCACTTTTACTGGAATGTTGCAAAAACCAATCCTTTTTACTTTTGTAGCCTGTAAATACAAAAATACCCCATCTGAAAGTTACAAAACTGGATTAATCTAAAAACAAAAAAATATTCATTATAAAATTGATTTTAAAAAGTTATCTTAAAACCAAAAAATTGGATCATTCATTTTTGCCTATCAACATTTAAGGGCCTATACCGTGCTATTCTCAAGCCAGAGAAAGAGGGGGTGAGTGTTAGCCTGGGGGCGGTGCTGACAGCGCAGACTCTTCCTGGAAGAGGCTGTTCTTCATTTATCTACTTTAGGCCATGAGAACCCAACCGTTTTCGTTGGTTGGGAGGGGCTGGTGCTTGAATACTCCAGAATGTGTAAACACTTAAATGGTGAAAGAATTGATTTTGCATGACATAGACCCTTTACAATGTTACAAAAATACAGCATTTTCTGTAAACATTTTTGGGTTGAGTGTTATTGTGAATACGCTGACGTGGCTAATTCAGTGGGACTGTTTTGTTTTTGTGTTATTTTTGTGTTTGGGAATGGAAAAGCAGGACAAGGCTGTATTGCTACCCCTTTCTCCGAAATCCTTTCTTTACAAGTCTGTAGGGAATTATGCAAGCAGCTAAAGCTACCAGCCCCATCTTTGTAGAGATCACTTAATTTAGGATATCAACGGTCACTATTGGAGTTTAGTAACAAGCTAATCTGTCACACTCTACCAAAAGAGACACCTGAGCAATAAAAGCTATCCTAAAGGCCCGTACACACCGGGACGAATTTCGCGAGCGATATTCGCTGACGTTTAATGCCTCATGACTAAACAAAGGGCACCAATGTGAGTGTGCACACCGACGTGAAAAACGCCATGCGTAAAAGCGTCACTTTTTAAAAAATGCCTTGGGTTATTTTTTTTGGTTTGACGCGCCGCGTCAAAAACTATACGACCAATGAGAATGGCGCTTTTGCACAGGTGTCTGGAGCTTCTGAAGTTACAGTAAAACACAACTTGGGGGCGCTCAAACGCAAAACTGCCTTTCTGAGCACACATACCAGCGAAGAAGATAGACGCCAAGTAGCGTCTACACTGCCGCGAAGAAATAAGACGAAGAAGATGCACTCACTGACAGACATTCTAAAATATCCCCGAAAACGCTCATGATACATTTTCAGCTCTTGTACCAGTCGATAAAACTCCCCATGTTCTTCTCTTCTTGTAACTATGGGATGTACCCAAAATCGATGTCTTTTCCGGCGTCTTTCATCATTCAACAGAACAATAATTTATTTTTCGCTGGAACTGGATATAGAGCTACTGGTGCTGGAAATATTCATGTTTTCTTTGTTTGATTCTGACAAGTGCGTAAATACTTGCTCTATTCTTCTGAGTGAAAAGCGACTTTAAGAAGCGTAAAGTTGCGCAGCGCCACCTCGTGTACAGGGGTATTTCTGTTTTACATTAAGCGCCATCTATTGTCAGGGAATGAAATTGCATGTTCGCTCGGCTCATCGTCAGAGAAAATCGCCTGGGTGTGAACACAAAAAACGTGTCGAAAAACACTGGCGTATAACGGCTGGCGAATATTCCTCCCGGTGTGTACGGGCCTTAAGAGGTACTTCCACAGCAGTATATTTCTTAAAATCCCATAACTGTCAACCAGCTTTTAGAGCTTGAATTTACCTTGAATTTACGAGGATCATCATTTACCACTTTGAAAAGACAAAAAAGGAATGTTCATACCCAAAAACTAGAGTACATAAAATGTCTTACGATGTTGTTCATTGACTTGTATCACTAAGAGGGTCTTTGGTGCCACTGTCCACTAAGATAGAAACCAATGTTTGAACCAATTTGTGCTATAAAATGTAAAATAATGAGTCTAGTGACAAACTAGGCAGCTTTTTTGTAAACTGTTACTATACTACTAAGAGAACTCTTTGGGAGGTTGACAGCCTTAAAACCTAAATTGTGACACATTAAAGCCACAAAAATGGTAAGAAAATCTGATTTATAAGCACTTTTCAATTGGAATCACACTGCACTGGTATTTCTCAGATGTCATTTAGACTTCTGACAACAGTTTGGATTTCACAATCGTGTTATAAGACATTGATGAAAAACTTGCACAAATGACAGGACCTCAATTTCTAACTCACTGAAATGAAATGGAGAGCCGTTTGAAAAGGTTAGAAATGGATTCAATTAACTGACCATGAATGTAAACAGGGAAAAGAGCCATGCTTCTTTGTTCATGAGCTTGTTGGTAGCTTGTTAAAAACGTTTTTTCTCCGTACAACAACCCCCAACACCACAGCTACCACCACTCCTTCTTCCCCTGCCTGTCTGTCTTGTGTGAGCAACAATAGTCTATTCTGTGTCGTCCCGTGCGACTGGAGACACACCCAAAGCCAAGGCCACGGTGCAAGAGGAACTTGTTGGCCAATGGCCAGCAGAGAGAGACACTGGCTCAATTCTCATCCTGGAGGAGGGATCACGAATTGACTTGATGGCAGCAATTGTCTCATCTACTTAGCATTTGATTAATTTGTCTTTAAAGAACAAAGGGAATTCTGACCTTTTATTTTTCTAGGCTGCCTCTTCTTCATAGAAATGTGCAACCGTTTGTGAATCCACAGTACATAAAGATAGGTCAATATGATGAAAATATGAAATGTCCCTGAGGCCATTATGTCAAATAATACCTGGGGTTTTTTCAGCTGTTGTGCTACAGACTTATGCACATACATATATAAACAGATGACCTGAGTAGTGCCACCCAGGTTTTGTAGCTGTGGGCTAAGCCATGTTTTGTGTTTTCCAGATAAACCATGCTTGTGCTGTCTTTAAAATGTTAGTTCTAAATATAATTCATTAATTAAAAAGTTGATATTAACTTGTAGTATTTGTCATTTATGTTGTTCTGTGCCGGAGAACTAATTTAACTGAATTGCCCTTGGGGGACTAATAAAGATGTCTGTGTATCTGTCCGTCCATCCCTTCCTCCCTCTCTATATGTTTGCAAATTGTGCTCCTGCATTTGAGTGTCTTGCCCCCCAAAAAAATCCTTAGTTTATACTCCTTGCCAAAACCTGCCCTTTCCCATATATCATTTGGTAAGGCCCAACCATTGAATGTATAAGAGAACAGGACCAAATGAGTGTGACATCACCCATAGACAATGTCTTACTTTCAGCTCCAAGGAAAATGATGTGGTCAAATCAGGCGCCATAATGGCAACCACTCTTGCCAATCAGGAGTGAGCTTGTTGGAAGTCCACACGCTTGCCACTTGAAACTGGGTTCAAGAGAATCTGTCAAACATTTTTATTGTTCGATGTGAGCTCTCATACTTTTATTGAAACATCTGATTGGCCACAGTTATTAACTTGAATAACTTGCAATACAAAAAAAATATGAAAAAAATTGAAATAGCAAGAGTAAAATGTTCACAGAGCAAGAATGTTTTTTCTGGCAAATAAAATGTCTATACACATTCTGTCACATACAGCCAATGGACCCAAACGGCAGAATCCATTCCTTTATTTTGTAAGGAAATTACTACTCAACCTTACGAGCTGGATGCATTATTAGCATAACACATGCTGCCATCATCATTATGCATGCTCTACTGAAAAATCTCAAAAGTCCTTTTATCAAATATTGAAATTTTGAAAACAAAAAACTGTCAGCCTTTTCTTTTTAATGTTTCACAAATTAAATGTTTTTTTGGCAAATCATAACAAGAGTAGACTAAGGTAGATTCATGCACAGACTGGATTCAGGTTGACAGGAAAATAGACCCATTTGTTAAATAAATCAAATGGGCAAATAAACGACACTTATTTTAACATAGCTAAAACTAGAAAGAAACACAATGAAATGAAAAAAAATGCAAAAAGTGAACTTGGCAATTAAGCTAATTAAACATTTGACTTTTATTCTGAAAAGAATCATTTGTGATCACAAGTTAAAATCTGGTGAGTAAAGTGGCGATAAAATGCAGACTTAAATTAAAACAAGGGAGAATTTAACGTAATATATACCAAAGAAAAAAAATCATTATATAACTAATAACACAACATGTCAAATACAAAAGCATATAAATTGAGCTTTATTTTTCTTTCAATGCATTTCAAGCCCTAGAACCCCCACCTCCTCACATCTCACAAGATTCCACACAAACACACATGTTCACACAAACAAGTTATCAGGCAAAATAAATGGCCTGATCCCTTCTAAACAGCAGGCTAAATGTCATTCTATCAACCCAGTAATCTCTATCATGAAAATCTGCCCTCAAGTGCCACAGCTGGAGTCCACCCTCACCTCCTCACACACACATTCTGCTGCCACCTCTGATAAGGCCAAACTCTGATAACACAAATTTGAAACACCAACACACAGTCAGAGGGTCCCTCTCTGCACCCGCCATCCTAATTACATAATTATGCCTTGTCTGATTGTGCTTGTGCAGCTGAGACGAAGGAGGGCCTTTGTGTGGCGGTGGAATGCAGTACACTTGGCATTTTTCAGCGAAAAGGGCAGTTTTCTGGACGCCAGTGCCAAGAAGAGAAGCAGAGGGTGAGATCACGGCTGCTGGTGCCCACTCTTCTGTCTTTTCTTTTTTGCTCTGGCTTCTTCAATTCTATCAGTCTCTGAATCTCCTGACATCTGTACAATCCCATCACTCTTCTGAGTCCACATGTCTTGCCAACCATTCACACCAGCAATTATGTCCTCATGGAGTGACCCTTAGATGAGGAATGCACAGGGTTTTTTTTGCTTCCGATGATAAGAGCCGACAGGTCCCTGTGTTAGACACAAACCGAGCCGCTCCGGCATCTGATAATCCACCCTGAGGCCAATCCTCAGCTGTGCAAAAGGAAAGCATTTGCTTTGTTTGGGCTCGAAAGACTCAAGCGCAAGCAGGTGTTAGGAGAGATTACAGTGCAGCCCTGCTGCCACCTTGAATCCAAGTCAAAAGCAACAAAGTGGCTGTCGCATGAACCGCGATCTGCCACACCTCGATTGGTGCTCCAGACCTTTTTTCGGATACATTCAACAAGGGACTTTGGGTTCTGTGTGCATCACTGGTGCTCCTTTATTCTCACTAATTAAAACAGCAGGCCTAAACACATTTTGGCGCCAAACTTCCTGTGAATTCCTTTGTAGTTTGATTCCTGCTGAAATGCTTTATTGCTTACACTAAAATCTCTAAAAATCAGAAAAGGCAAGTGGAATACTCCACGTTCGTACCACGCTGAAAAAGGGTTCAACAAGGACCAAATGAATGTGTTGTTAGTTCTTCTTTGTGTCTGCAACAGTAACCAACAACACTTGAAAAATTCCCATAGAATTCCAAAGCTGTCCATCTGCTCCGGGTGCCCACGCATCAAACCCCCCTCTGGATATCACCCAGCATGAAGTATGTGAAAGAATGCTCTCAGGACAGAGCGGGTCCCCAAGGGCCCTGTATTCCCATCTTGAGCATGCCCTCTGTGGTTTTTAATTATATAAATAAACTTAAAGGCTTAACTCAAAGTACTGGATAACTCTAAGATGCCTTGGATAGAAGAGAAAGGGGAGAAAAATGAGCTAAGAGTGGGATGTTTCAGCACTTGGCATATCTCAAACAGCCCTAAAAAACTGTGCTAAATTTCAGAAGCCATATGTACTTGAGGTGTCCTCCAAAAACGTGTTGGCACAGAACCAGAGAGGCATTTTCCCATAAATGAACACACCAGCAGCTGGATTTACTCAACAGCACCTCTACTGGCCAATCTAGGAACTTTCTTTTGCCAATAAACATGAGATCAAAGCAGTTTTCTGCAAATGTGAACATTTCTTCATATATCTTCCTGCAATCATATTGTTACTATAAGGGGACAGGGGTCAGAAGAAATACCAAAGATATTTTTTATACCTGGAGTTAATATTTTCTGATGAAACGTATAACAAAAGGGCATTTAAACAGTTTGTATGGAAAGAAACAAACCACAAAGGAAAATTCGAAAAGTTAGAAAATTTGACATAACAACCATTTTTAAAGAAGGAACAAAGCTAAATGCTACCCCCCTGTGGTAGAAATGATGTCTTTATTAAGAAGAAATATAACACTTTATTTCAGCTTTGGTTCATTTTTCAAAACATAATATTTACATTTATCATGTATGACAGGCACTGGAACAAGTCCAGGTGGACAGCTGCCCATTTCAAAACCAAGAGAAAAAAAAACTGCCAAGTGTGTCAGCTGGGTTCTTTATAATAGCACACAACGCAATAAAAACAAAACATAAACAAAGTTTACATTTTAAAGCCATTATTTCAGTTGTTGGCAAATCTTTTACTCTGATTTGTTTAAATGTAAAAAATAATTGATTAAAAATAAGATAAAAGAAAGAACAAAAAACAAAAACAATATTCAAGCTTTCTCAAGAGGTTTCTTAAGACATTATCAATAAATTAATATTTAAAATCTAAAATGGAGAATTGTCACTTGAAGGTTTTTTAAAGTGTGGCTAGGTGCGTTTTCTTCGTTTCTTAACTCATTTTAAATAATACCAACTCCGTACCTTTGGTACTTGTAATTGATTGAAAAAAAAAGTTCAATTTAGGCAAATGCCTTCTGGGTTTTCTATTTTTCTTTATTAGCCTGAATTTGCAAAATGCTAAACGTTTTTAGCTCATTTCTCGCAAATATTTTTTTCATGTTGGTCTTTAAACAGTTGGTCTGTGTTTACTGTTCTTTCATGTCTCTTAAGCCATTCGATCTAAAATGTTCTTCTTCTATGGTGCTCTGCACAGTGTGCCTGTAACACACTTTCTGTTGCAAAAATGCTAGCTAGCATTGGCACCACATGGTTTGCTTTATCTAAAAACCTTTGTGAAACTTTTAACGAAGTTTTTAGTGTAATTAGCAGTGACGTGAAGTCAGAGGAGGCCGGCTGTGCCTCACCTGCATAGGCCTAAGCCTATGGCTTAACAAATGCATCAATTAAATAAAAGAAAAATACTCATATTTAAATTAACAATAAAAATCAAAAATATAAATTTTTAGACATGTCTGGTCTGTGATAACTTTTTCAGTGTGGGTTTTAATGATTCTTTCTTTCATGATTCTGCCACACTCCCTACGTTTGTCCAGAATGTGCAGAGCCAGACCAGGAAGAAGACGATGGACCTACTGTATGCAAATGTTGGATCACTAACTGATTTATCAGTTAGTTTGTCTTTGTTTTGCTGCCATTATGATTGAATTTCTCCCTGTGACAAAAATGAAGTTCAGTTCAATTCAAACATACAACAAAGTTTAGTTGTTTGATCTAACTGCTGCAAAGTGATTTTTCCATTTAAATGTAATTTATTTTAAAAATAGTCTCTTTTTTGGGATATATATCATTGAGGGGTGCACTATGCTCCACTTTGCATTATGATTTAGTTTGCTGTGGGAGCCAGCAGCCAGAGAAAGTGTCCTTTTCAACCTTTTAAAAAAGAAAGTTGTTTTATTAGTAAAAATCAATTTGTTTTGCATATGGAAACTCATCCAAAAGGTGTAAATGCAATAAAACCAAAAATAACTGTATCTTAAGGATATAGATAAGTAGCTTAAACCAACTTTGATTGTTGGTATCTCTTTTCTCTAAAAACTTTATATGAGTTCACTTGAATAGTTCAACTACAGATACGTTTACTTTCACTGATTCCAGGCTTTTTTCATCATTTAAAATGTTTTTTTTCATAATGAGAATGCGACATTCAATATGTCTGAACTCAACAGCAAAAAGGGCGAAGAGGAAGAAGATCACCATGACCAAAGCAAATTCACACGCAGCCACTCCAGAGTCACAGTTGGTAGCATAGAAGCCAATAGCTTTAGAGAAAGTCAAGGAGAAAGTCTCACAAGTGTACAATTCAACTTCCCAGCATTTGTTTCAGTTGTTTTGAATCATACTTAAACATTTTGTTATTATACCACACAACACAAACTTAATAAAATCCTGTAAAAAAAAAAAAAAACAGTACACCCTCTTTCTGTTTTATGGTTTGACATCTCTGAACATTATCGTCTCATGGATTATTGACAGAAAAACGTAGTCATGCAAATTGACACATTGGGTTTAGTTTCATTGCTATAGAGCAGGGGTCCCCAAACTGCGGCCCGCATGCCGGCCATTTTGATCCGGCCCCCTGAACGATACCCTTTTTTTTTTTGCATTATTATTATTTTATGCTGGCCATGTGATCGAGACTCATGGAAGCATGGAAAACAGAATCTCTGGTATTAGTTCCTCACGTCAATAAAGCTTTCCCATGAAGATTTCCCCATTGTGGGATAAATAAAGTTATCTAATTTAATCTAATCTTATTTGAATTATAATGTAAGCCAAGCTAAAAATGTTGCTACTGCAACCTCACTTTGCCCCTGTCATAGAACTAGAACCTGAGGTTAGGTGTGTGAAACATCGATTCAGAATGCAGGGTATTAAGAGACTGCTCATATGAGTCATTTAAGAGATTCTGCTCTTACAACTGAAGTTGAACATGTACCTAAGATTTCTTTCTGTGAACAACTCACAGAGATTAATTTGGTAATTATTGATTTTCTAAAATCTAAAATACTGTTACTATATATTTCCTGACTTTTTATGTAAAGAACTAAGAGAGGGTTATTTGTTTTTTACTGATTTCATGAAGAGTGTTATTATATATTTGCTGACTATTATATTTTATATATATATATATATATATATATATATATAATCTGATATCATTACATTTATGCCATTGAGTAGAGGAAAAAAGGAGTACACATGCAAAACTGCATCTATTTGAAGGTTTTGTGAAAAAAAAGCATTTTTCTTTTTTCTTGCGCTGCTCCATAAAGGAAAGCTTTATAAACAACGCTGGCCAGGAGTCTGCTGAAAACGTACCAGGGCTGGCAAACCCTGGTCCCCCAGAGCCACAATCATGCCTGGTTTTCAGCTCTCTTTGACCAGCTTTCTGCTGAATGGCTGACTTGAGCAATTCCACATCCTGATTAACTGAACACACCTGGTTTAGTTGGTCAGGCTCAAGCAGTCCAAGGAGAGCTAGAAAACAGGCAGGGTTGAGGCTGTTCGGAACCAGAGTTGGCCAGCCCTGCAAAGGCTGATTGCCACTGATCCCTTTGTGGGCCTTCTCCGTTGCGTTTTGTTGACACAAAAAAATAGAACTTCCATTTATCAATCAGAATGTTACTTCGCCTCTGAATATCTGCGTCTATCATTGTGTCTGCAGTGCAACACAAGCTTTATGCCATTTCCAGTTGCTGACACGTCAATGTCGTGGCAAAAAGCTGGAGAACAGAAAACAGTTCCAGGTTTCAAAATAAAACTATAACCTTTAAAATGTATTAATATATGTTAAGGTGACGCAAAAGGTGTCACCTTAATATATATCAGGAGTCAGGAGTGCACAAGCGTCACAAAGCCGTCTCCCCTGCCCCTAACACAAGGCTACAAGCCTGGCTGCACTGCTCTTAGTGTTTGTCTGTGTATCAGACGCAGATAGCACTGAGGTCATCACCCTGCCTCCCCTCTGAAAAAGTCTAATTGAATTATGGGACACTACTCGCAGGGTGGATGTGAAAATGAAAATGCAATCCCCTCTTTGCATTTTTGTTTTAATTATGACACAGAATATGCGGTTTTTAAGTAGAAAATGAAAAAGCATTTTAAAGTATTCGTTTTTCATTTTAATTTTGAGTCATTTGTTGCAGCTTCATTTTGAAAATGAAATAGCATTTCTGTTATTCTCCATTTTAATTGTCAAATTAGACATTTCTAAAGGAATTTTGCTACACATTTACCAGAGAACTTTTTGAAAATGAAATGTCAAATACCATTTTCTTTATCATTTTAAGTAGGTGACAGAATAAGCGGTGTTGAAGTAGAAAAGGAAAAAGCATTTTGAAGGATTGATTTATCATTTTCATTTTGAGTCAAAAAATGCAGCTTCATTTTGAAAATGAAAAAGCATTTCTGGTTTTATTTTCAATTATGCTACACAAATGCTTCCATTCGAATGCTTCGCGTCAGACGAATCAGGCTTTGCTTCATCTGTTAATTTCCAATAATGGACTCCTTGACGGCGGGACATTAACAAAAAAATTGGAAAAAGCTGTGGAATAGTGAAAAAAATTGGTTCATAATACATTTTAGTATTTTTGGCCATCGTAGAAAAAAGAACGCTGGTGTGAAAGCATAATATTGAACTAATGATGAAGCTGGATAGCCTGAAATATTGAGCTAACTGTTCATGAAAAGTGGATAGAAAATGTATGCACACGACTGCTACTATACGTATACTATAGACAATCACCAAAAAGGAGGGTTCTGTTGGTTTTTTGTTAATGTTAGGTGACCTGTTGGGTTTTTTTGTGTTTTATTTAAAAACCTACTTTTTTATTTAAACAAACGCATAGAACTTCAAAAGGGTGTATTAACTTTTCCAAATGACATCCCCTACTTTTATCCTCTATCATGAGCCCTAAAGTTTGTCTTACAGGGTTGTGCAGCTGGAAAGGATACAGGCAATCCCCAGGAGCGTGGCGATGGTGCAGCACAAAGCCCGTAAAGGCCCCATCCAGGACCGCTCTGGAAACGACTGGCCCTGGTACGTTAGATACACCTGCATCCAGAAATAGGCCAGGGCGGACACGAAGGACACCAGCGCTCCCACCAAATGAAATTCGCTCACCTCTGGTTCCTAAATGTTTACACATCGCAGAGAACAAAACCAAAACAAGCTGATAAAGAGAGGACAAAAAGTGACTTCAGCGAATCATCTGCAAAACACACCAGTCTGACAGAAGAAAGAGAATGATTCCACATTTTGTATGGAAATAGAAGTTGCAGTGAGTGCACTGAATTGTTACTTGGAAGTTGCTGCAGACAGAAAGTCCTCCACAGGAAAGGAACCCCATGACAGCAGTGGCATTGTTGACCCTTCCATGGTTTCCAAGCTGTTTGACCTGCTGGAACTGAATCATCCCGATCCAAAGAGCTGCAGGAGACAGAACACCCCTCAGTTAAAAAGTAAATGAAGTTCAAATAAGGAATATCATGATATACTGTACACTCGTTTTACCTGTAATAGTGATGAAGCTACAGATCAGGGTGAACAGACATTTTTGGGGGGGGTACCAGGCGCAATCACTAAAGAAAAACCAATGAGTTTTACCCATGATCAGATTTCTTTTTCAAAAGAAGGAAACATTTTGTGGTTTAAGTTTAACCAACCTGATGTATGGGAAAATGTGAGTGAGGTTCACTGAATTGTTCATCACAGAAACTGCAAACCTGAAAGCAAGAAAATGGAAAAGGGTTGTTACAAACATCAAAAGAATAATCCAGACCTCCAGAGGTTCCTCAGGTTCTTCACCTAAATCATGCACGCTATCAGCCTTGCATCCCTTTAACTCCAACGTTTTATAATTCAAAAGTACTTGGAACCACAACCAGTTTACTATGTGAACCTCTGGGAAATCCTTCGAGACAAATAAAAGCTCCTTGTAAATATTCCAGGCTACCTAGTTTAAATATTTTGTTTGCGTGATGTTCTTCCCGCTTTAAAGCATCTCTTCTGTAATTATTAATGATACAACTGCAGATTTAAAAAAAATTGGGGGAAATGAAATTTTCTGCAGTTTTCAGTAAAATAATCTCACATCTCTATTATGTTAATCTTGTATTCTTAATTCCTAATTTTAAACTAAGAAAAGAAAAGAAAAAAAACCCTACAAACACACACACACACACACACACACACACACACACATACTGTCTTTCATTCACAAAGCTCTATTGCATTCTATTGCAGGGCCACACATTCATACATGCACACCTAGGGCCAATTTAGATAGACCAAGCATAACTTTGGACTCTGCCTGGAGAAAACCTACAGATGCATGAGGAGAACATGCAAACCCCACACAGAAAGGTTCCCGTCTCGATTCAAACCAGGCCCTTCTTGCAATAAGGCGAGACAGCTAACCTCTGTGCCACCATGCTCCTCAGACATACAAAATTTCTTCCAAAAAGAGAGGACATATCAAAGTAAGGGGGGACTTATCCTTTATTCGAAATTGACTCAAAAATAACAAATGTGGCAGTTCCTAAAATGACCACTAGAGACTGGTTTCAAAAGATGGCAGTTTCCTATTGACTGTCATGCTTAAAAACAAAGACAAACTTCAAACCAAAATTTTGTGGTTGAAACCAACTAGTTTATAAAATATTTTTCTATGTTTTGCAGATTTTTGTAACATGTTTTAATAAGCTATCGTCCTTTACTAGGATTATTTTAAAACTAAACTTGTGCATTATAAGGGAAATGATTTTTGATTGACAAGTGAACGAACGAACAAGTGGACTCAAAAAACCTCATGACTCATTTTCCGAAACGAAAAACACTTAAGTGAAGAAAACTCCTGTCAACGTGGATGCTTCAGGCTTCCTTTTATAAATTCAGAATCCTGCATCATATAAAGGCAAAACATTATAGAAAAATATAACAAGTATCCCTTAAAGTCTCATCTTAGCATTAAGGTAGCTCTTGTTTTTATTTGAATGAAGGAAGAGGAGCGATTTTGTGACACAAGTTAAGAAACTTTTTCGAAAGGAGTAAAAGATCCAACTTCATTATACTTTCATAGGAGAAGATGCTTGTATTATCTGTAAGAATGAAAGCCAAAAACCACTAAAGTAGTTTCTTAAAGGGCCTATATCGTGCAAAATCCAAATTTTTGAGCTTTCAAGTGTATTATGATGTTAATTCCTCCCAAAAAAACAACCTCAAAGGTGTATTTTGTTCCATTCACACATCTCTATGCCTTCCTCCAAAAACCTGCGTTAAGAGCACCAGCTCATTCCAATCCACAAAAACGAGTGGGTCCTCACATTGTGACCTCGCATTGTGGGTTCTCACAAAGTGAGAACAGCCCCTTCTAAGAAGAGTCTGCACTGCCAGTACCACCCCAAGGCTAACACTGTGAGGCCAGGGGAGGAAAACCCCGGAGCAGGAAGGAACGACACAGATCCAGTTCTAACTACAAAAAAGGCTTTAATGCCAAAAGCACAAACACAGAAACTAGAGCTTAGACACAAAGACGCTCCCACACAGAACATAGAACAGCCACAGTTTAAGCAGTGACAAACATAACAACCAGAATGCAGAACACCTGTGACTCTCGCAGGATGCCTCAGGAAAGGGAGGACCTCCAAGAGAGAGATCACAACTGAGCCAAAGTGAGACCTTTTCATGCCAAACGCACACACCCACTTTTTCTGTGGAGCTATAGCGGTTATCAGCTACAATGCTTTCATTTTCTATGCACAATATGCACATCCATCTTTGCAAAAGTTTGGATGTTGTTTGTTTTTATGAGCAAAACGCAGACAGAGATCAAGTCGTCTTACATCCAAGTTGGAAAATTAATATAAAAAATAACTCATATTTGATAATAAAAAGTGTTCTTCAGTGTGCCAAATGTAATAAAGTAAGATATATACTGAAATGCATGATATAAGCCCTTTAAATTATTTTAAAAAACATTTTGATCAGAAAGAAAAGCGTGTTCTTCAACAACAGAAAGTGTCAGTATGGCCTCAAGTTAAATTTGGGATTTAAAATTCCAAATCCAGGTTCAAAGTTCATTAGAATTTTAAAGATTTCTTTTGTATCTTTTCTTTTCCATCGTGATCCACCAGCAGTTATAAAAATGAATCTGATCTTTAGTTTATGAGAATATGATAGGAACTTTGACAATGAAAACAGAAGACCATGGAGGGAAATACTCACACAGTCCAAATGCCGGTGGATCCAAAGACAGCCAGGCAGATGGGGACCAGCGCCAAGAGCCACATCCTGATGGGCAGTTTGAGCTTTATGTGGAAGGAAACTGAGAGAAAAGCATTATTTGTTCCTTACTGAAAAAAATTAAACTCACATTTTAGAATACATATATATAAAGGGGAAAAAAGGTCTGAACTCACTCTATGCTGAGCGTCTGCCGACTGAATGAAGACGGTCTTCCTTCTGGGAAGTGTGGATCTCCTTTCTTCAGCGCCGCCCTTCTCTACTATCATAACCAAAATACATGATATTCAGTTCTCTGTTGTCCTGCTGTCTCTGCAGAAGTGAGTCAACCCTCTGTCACTGACCAAGAACATACAGTACAGCTATAGATGTTAATGGAGGTAAAAACAAATAAAAAATAAAACGGACAAATAAAAAATAATAGTAATAAATACACGTTTTACTTTTGGGTGGTTTTCAGAGAAACTAGTGAGTTTGTTAAAATGTCAAAAACGAAAACAATGAGATAAGAAGCAGCAAGACATAAATGTTAGTGACTTTTGATGATGGAAAATGAAAAACGCACAAGTTTAACTACTTAAAAAAAATGTAGGATGAGTGAAGCTGGACGTCTGCACAGCTGACTCAGCACGTTTAGTAACAGATCAAGTGGAAGAGACAATTTGGTGAGTATTTTTGGGCGGTTTGTTCCCAACTTCAACTCTGCTTTGTGTTAAAGAATAAGAACTCTAGAAGTTAAATTCTATTAGGCGTTAAATAAAAGTTCCTGTAGAAATGTGTAAAATACAGAGAAAAATCACTGAAAACGACTTGATGCTGACATGATGCATTTCCTCAAATGACCACTAGAGGTTTTACCACCGACTGTATGTATATGAGAACTGGACCCAGTGAGTGTGACGTCACACATACAAAATGGTTTACTTCCTGCTAAATGCAATAGATGAAGTCAGTTTAGTCACCATTTTTTCACAATATAGAGCCAGGTCGGGCTGGATTTTTTAGGCCCGATCTTACCTCTAATGGGTCAACTCTGCTAAACTTCCACTTTACTTTGTCTGGCCCAGTTAAGTGGGCGGAGCAGATGAACCATTCATAAACCTGTGGTTCACATCAGATTATCAGTTGGTTATCGCTTCAGTGAACACACAGTCTGGTTTACAGTTCAGTCTGTTTGGGTCAGGAACCACCTTGCAAGCTCATTTATTTAGAATGAATCTGAAACAATGTTCAAGCCATCAAAAACAAAACTTTGATTAAGTTCTTGAGTCTGTAGGAGTCACTAATCTACCAAGAACTGAGATGTTTTGGACTCATCAGAGAACGTAGAGGACACATGAGCTAGATGACTTTCATAGCTGATCTCATTCTTGTTGTTCTCAAGAATGAATGAGAAGTGTACAGCTCAACACTGGAGCTGAAGATGGTAAATTATCAGGAATCACAACATTGAACAAGGATCTTGAAAAATTGGTGCATCTGCACAGAAAAAAACTGATTCTTAATTATCTACAACAACTGAAAAATTGAAGAATGAAATGAAAAATGGTCTTATCTGTCTTGCAAGAAAAATAATCTTATTACGACAGTTGCAAAATAATCTTAGTTTGAGAAAATATGTCTTTGTGACTGGAATTCTTATTCTTAAAATATGATTTTAAGTTATTTAACCCCATTGGCAGATTTTTTGCTTATATAAAGAAAATCTGCCAATGGGATGAGAATTTTTGACTTATTTCTGAGGGGCCTGTTTGATTTCTTTAGATTTTTATTTAAAAATCAAGTCTGGTCAGTGGTGGTTTTATGGGCCACGTTTTCTGCGTTTGTGTTTTATCATCTCTCTTTTCAGTGCGTATGTCTACTAGGAGCTTTCATGGAACTTCATGCTTTCCTCTGATGACCTACTTTGTGGATTTTATTCCTAAACATGACTAGAATATACTTGGTTTAAGGACCATCGTAATCCGAAGAGATCAGTTTCTCATTTTATCGTTGGGCCTAAACCTAAAAATCCAGCTATAGAGCACTTCTAACACGGATGGAGCTGGGGGGGTTGGTTCCTTCTGAGATAATTTAAGTATCATAATGAAGAAGATTAGAAAGATTACAAGAAAGATTAAAAAAACATCAATGCAAGGTTCTTTAAGCGTTGAAAAAATAACAAAAGCAATATTTTTTTAATGAAATCTTGAGCCCCTCAAATTATTTCCTGTATTGTGTATGCAGGTCCATCTGGGCCTTTTAGCCCCCTGGCCCCAGCCAAAAACTGAGCTAGAGGAAATACTTATTTTTGGAAAACGTATTAATATAACTCATAATAATAACTTATTATAATACATCATCAATAACAAACGGTGCCACTTTTGATCATTCCATTTGGCCTCGCTTCACCACTTACTGCAGAGAAGATGAGACAGCAGGTCAGCACTGCAGAGGAGGTGGTGGCTGATGTCAGGCCAAAACCTTCCTTAATGCCCCTCTGCACTGATGTGCATTTACTTGGTGGTCTTAAAGCTCTTATCTCAATATTATTTATGGTAGAACTCGAAGGCAAAAAGGTGATAAAAGCTCCTCCAGACGAAGCAGCTTTAGAGAAAAAAATGTTTTCGGTTAAGCACAAGCACAACAGAAGGAGGAGATGTTTCTGCTCTGACTCACATTAGCTTTAATGTTTAAAGATCAGCACACAAACTGTATGTTTTAATTCAGATGGTGACGCCAAAATAAAGTACATTTTGTTACAGTTGTCAGGTTGGACCTCTGACAAACAGAAACGTGATGAAATCTTTCAAAGTTGTTGGTCAAATCACAGAAAAAGATTAGGATTAATCATGAGAGACAGTATGATCCACAGCAGCTTTTGTTTCCTCATTCAGTCATGCAAACTGTTAGTGCAAAGGTGAGCTAACACCTGTGCTCAGGTGAGTGTTTATGTTCTTCTAAAATGGATGGTGGAACGTGAAAAGAAGGAGGGAGAGTGCCCAGCCATCCCCACCCCAAGACCCCAGCCGCAGCAGCAGCGGCAGCCGGAATCCCCCCAACGCCACACGGGAACAGGCAGAGAACAACCGCCCCCCGGGCGACCAAGACCGCCACCCAGGCCGGGGCCAGCAGGACCGCCGCGAGGCGGTCAGAGCCAGAGAGCAGGGAGGCGCGGAGGGAAAGAGAGCGCCGCCCCAGGCCAACCAGGAAGGCAGCCCCCCGCCGCGCCGGGAGAGCCCAACGCAGGGCCCCACCGGAGAAGGACGCCCACAGCCCCAGATGACCACCCCACCACCACCCAGGGGTTCCGGGCATCCCCCCAGGATGAGCCCCAAAGGAGACCCGCTCCGCACTCCAGGCAGCCACCCACCCGGCCCACGGTTGGTCCAGGGGGGAGCAAGGCAGGGGCCCGCCGCCCCCGCCCAGGAGGGGGGGAACCCCGGGGAAAAAAGGGGGCCCACAAGGGGTGTTGTAAATATGGCCCGACCAGGCTCGGCCACTGTTGGAAGTTTGGCGGGGCCCAGCGCTCAGGGGCAAGGACCAGGACCCACCCCCCAGGGACACGAACACCCCCGGCTCAGGTGTAATGTGAACCCCCCCACCGCGCGGAGAGAGCACCGCCGGGCCCAGGAAGCCGGCACCCAGGGGACACGGCCGCCGCCGCCAAGGGTGTGGTTTATTAAAGATCCACTGATCATTTTAAAGCATCCCCAGTGGTCCTTTAACTTTGATTAGCTAAATTTTAGCAAAAATGAAAAAAGAATAGTGTTGTTTTCTAGGACATAGTTTCTGCAGAGCTGTAGTAATTCATTAAAAATGTTCCTCTTAGTTACAGGCATGACAGTTACATGACCCCGCCCCTCTTCATCATGACAATGCACCATTTCATGCTGCAAGGAATACCTCATTGCATCAATGCATCATTGGCTGCATAAAAGGAGAGAAACTGATGGTGTGGCCCTGTCCTCCCCTGACCTCAACCCTATGGAGAACCTTTGGAGCGTCCTCAAGCAAAAGATCTATGAGGGTGCTGATCGTTAAAGTTACAAAGTTACAAAATACCTCATCTCTGTTTGTTAATCTAAACTATTTAAAGTAGAACCAGAATGTGAATCAAATTATATTAAGACTTTCATGTAATCATTTGTAAACCCTTTTTGTTGATCAGTGATAATCTCACAAAAACTGTGCATAGTGCCACCTACTGTACAGAGGTACTGGCTAAGAAAGTCAGATTAAGAGAAAAACTGCCCTCCCCCTGCTCTACTACTAGATGTGTACACTTAAATTAGCTCAACTTTATTCTTCTTTAAGGTACTTCTGTAAAATTAAACCAAAATGTAGCCTCCGAGTCTCGAATTTGCTTAAATAATGAGCATTTCTAAAAGAAAACACAAACTAAGAAGTACCAACACCAGAATCTTTTTTATTTAGTGGGAAGCATCCCAATGTTCTGCTTTCATCACAGCTCCAGTTCAATCTTCACATCCATCTTGGCCTTGAAAGGCTCCAGCAGGGGGCGGATTTCTTCAGACAAGAATCGGGTAACCTGCAGAGGAACAAGAGCCTTCAGAGGTTTCACAAACGTAGGAAGCCGTAGCCAAACAAGCAGCTGTCCTCCTTCACCTGCTGAGGAGCGCGCCCAATGAAGGTCTTAGGATCCAGCAGGGCGTCCAGCTGCCCCAGGATGGGGGTGAAGTACGGGTCTCGCTGGACTCTGGCCAGAAGGTCGTTGTCTCTGCCTTCCTGTTTGACCACCGCCGCCGCCTCCTGGGAGAGAACACGGATCTTCTCGTGGCAGTCCTAAGGAGGTCAGAGGAAAAGGATGAGCTGCGCCCGCCAGCTGGATCCATGGCAGTGAAGGTTAAATCACACCTGTCTGTTTCCTCCAGCCTGCACCATGGCCATGATGATGTTCTCTGTGGCCATGAAGGGCAGCTCGTGGCGGATGTGCCTCTCGATGACCTTTGGATAGACCACAAGGCCCTCTGTGATGTTCTGCAGGGTGCTAAGGATGATGTCTGCCGTCAGGAAGGACTCGGGCAGAGAAATCCTCCTGAAAGGTAAAGCCCAGCGGTTAAAAAAAAACACAGCTTCTAAGAGGAAAACGAACCATCAACTTTTATGCTTATTCTGCAGAACACAAAGGAAAAAAATCCCCGAAACAGGATTTTCTGAGCAGATGGGAGTGAATCAAATCAAATCTCTGCGTTTAGAGGTCCTCATTCTTAACATGGAGGTGGAAGCATGAAGCTGGAAGGGAAAGGACAACTGTGCAGCATCACAGGAGGGACGGTTGGGACTTTGTACCATCGGATGTTTGGTGAAACACACAAACAAGGGACAGACGAGGACATCCTGGAGAATCCTGAGCAGACCTCAGGAAACTCTGTGAGGGAGCTGAAGGTTCAAGCAGTCGACTGTTACAAAGCCTTGATCTCTGGGAGTTTTCTACAAGGGTCAGCACTACTTTTGATCAAGTTTTCCAAACATTTACTTTTTTCACATTTTTATCTACTCCTTTTTAGAGAAAAAACTCAAATATTTGTAATTGTTCATTTCGTTGCTAGTGGGTTAACATAAAAACATCTAATTTTATGTAACTACTAAGCAGCATTTTTTGCTGAAGTGTCAGAAACCTGTTGGCGCTGTCGTCCAGCGTCCTCTCCAACCACTGCACCGAGGCTGTCTGCAGCGGGTCGGCCATCAGCGCCACCAGGTGTCGGGCCAAACTGCAGCAGCGCTCCGCCCGCATGGGGTTCCTCTTATAGGGCATGGCGCTGGAACCTGCCATTTAAAAAAAAATCATGGAGTTCAGGAAAAACGGAATTTAAGAGTCCGACTATGACAGAAATGCGCAAACACACCGATCTGCTCTTTTTCAAAAGGCTCTTCTATCTCCTTCAGGTTGGCCAGCAGACGGATATCTGTGCAGATCTATGAGGGAGAGCAAAGATGGATGCACTACTGTCCAACACCACTAGGTGGAGACATTTCCTGCTGCTTACCTTGTGCACAGAAGCTCCCAAACTGGCCAGACTGGCCAGACTGTCCACGTCCACCTTTCGGCTGTAGGTTTGTCCAGTCACCAGGTATGCTCTAAAGAGAAGGAAGGGTTTTCTTTTAACACTGACATACATTTCATCAACTAAGTGAAAGATTGAATATGAACCTCACTTTTTAAAGCCAGCCATCTCTGTCACCATCCTGTCCAGCTCCTCCACCTGTAAGGAGAAGCAGATTTTACTCCATCACAAAGTTCATTCACATGTTTTAAACTCTTATCAGGTTTTCTAGAAATCGCCATAATCTTTAGCAGCACATTTTCAAATAAACAGGTGAGACGGCCTCTATTTTGAAATTATCTTTTTTTCCATCAAACTTTAAAATAAAAATGAAAAAGTGATCATCTGAGTTAATGAATGAGTTTAAAAGTTACAAAAGTGTGATCACTAAACTGCTTAATGTTCATTAATCCTCGATTATCAGGACATTAATCATTTAAGTGAAGATCTCTAGATGAAAAAAGGACTTAACTTAACCTTTTGAACTTTTCCAACAATTATCAATGTGAATCAGTTTTTTATCGTCTTCACATTTTCTTCTCGTTTCACAGCCGCTTTCATCCTCTGTAAGTGTCATTAGCTTAATTTTTCTAACTTTTATGCCAGATAACTTCCTGTTATTTTTATTTCAGGTTTTACAAGTCTTTATTCGTAAATCCAATTATAATTTGAAATTTTAAATGCATTGAATATTACTAAGCTGTTTCTCATAAAGAGTCATTTTGATTTCTTTATTAAAGTGCAAATCATGAAACAAGAATAAAAGAAAAAGCATCAAAGGGTTAACATCTTTAAAGATCAAAGCGGCATAAATGTGAAATCTATTCCTACTTGAGTGTTTTACTGTTCTGAGTCGTTTTCTTTTGGCGGCACATATGTCCACTCTTTAAAAGAGGGATCAAACCCATCTGACTAAACGATTGTTAAAATTCGGTTTCCTTTTGCTTCAAACTGCCATTGAAGCCGACACAAACATCTGGTCTGCCTGCGTACTTTGTCGTGGTCCCCCTGAAAGAGCTGCAGGAAGCTGGCCTGAGTGCCGGTGGTCCCCTTCACTCCCCGGAAACGCAGGTCGTCTCGGGCTCGCTGCAGGTTGCGCATGTCCATGGCCAAGTCCTGCAGCCACAGACACGCCCGCTTCCCCACAGTGGTGAGCTGCGCAGGCCTGTGCAGACCGGCAAGGTGGTGGATCTTCTCAGAAAAGAATTCATGCAAATGTGCTTCCTGACTTACTGGTAATGTGTGAAGCCGAGAGTAGGGAGGTCGGCGTATTTCTCTGCAAAGTTTGCCAGCCTGTCGATGACTCTTGCCAGCTGCAGGAAGTCAGATCTTTATACCAAATACAGCAGAACAAACCCAAATGTGCAGCTCCAGGCTGAGCGTCACCTTTGGCAGCAGGATGTCGAATCCGTCGCGCAGCATGATGAGATCCTGAAAAGAAAAGAGAAAAACCTTAGGAGAAATGTCAGCGAATGCCAGGAGCAGATACATGGAACGGTTCCTTACAGTGTTGTCTCCAACATAACAGGAAGTGGCCCCCAGATGAATGATGGGAGCCGCGCTGGGGCAGCAGTGTGCGAAGGTGTGGACGTGCGCCATCACGTCGTGCCGGAGTTTACGCTCTTCTTCAGCCGCCATGGCGAAGTCGATGTCGTCGGCGTGCGCCTCCATCTCCTGGATCTGAGCGTCAGTGATGGGCAGACCCAGAACCTGGAAGGGGGGGGGGGGCAGCAGAGAGACTCAGGGAGGTTCCAGTGAGACAGATTGAGCGAGACATGATCCACAGGATCACTTTGCAGCTTTGATACAGATAACTAACATTTAGAGCAAATTTGACCTCAAGTAGACAGCCCATTGGACTTTTGAAATGAGTGGAACTTAACTTTTCAGTGGACACAATCAACTAGAAAAGTCTCAAAGTTACAAAAACATTTCATGCGATTTCACAAAAAAGGAGCACTGACCAGAAAGGCAAAAACAAAAGGACTGCCAGTCTGCACAGGATCCCAAAGCCACACAATCACACCAGCGTTCAGAGCAGAAACCCAAACCAGCCAGAATTATTTTAACGTCCATTTCTTCAGTTCAGATCTGTTCTGGCTAAATGGTACTGGTTTCTCATTCACAGGTTTTGGTTAAGTCCAGAAAAAGACACAGATGTTAGCAGAAATATGAAGAAAATGTTCAATAACTTAGAACTGAGTTTGAGGAAATCAGGCATAACATCAATAAAATAAACTAATCAATTATATGTAGATCTTTTCTAAATAAAACTCCATAAACATTTTAAGCCAATACACTTTAAAAAAAAATCATGAAATTACTTTTAAAGAAAAGTATAAAGGATTGAGGGTTAAAGTTAACGGAGGAGGCCGTTATGTCGGTCACACGTCATGTGACAGAGGGTCTGTCAGCAGTTAACAGCTGATGACATTAGACTGCAGACATGAATCTCTGCTGATACAGAAACAACTGCAGATTGTTTCACTTGTTCTTTTTTTGCCATTTTAATGAACTTTGATCTTAATATTTAAAAACCCCACAAGAACTGACATTTATTTTACCATTTGCCTGTGCAGCTATATAGTTTTTTTCTACAAAACCTTAAAGTGTTTGGAAATAAGTTTCAAGGTTTAGAATATTTCTTAAGTAATATTAATTGTTTTGTTATTATCATTATCTTAGACAAAAAAATGGAACAGACCAAAGAGCTTTTAAAGCTTAGCAAAACCTGATGTTTAAAATGGGGCTCTTTGCAGCTTTCAAAGTTAAAGTCACAAATCTCTGGCAAGGTGGACCTTTTATTCGGCATTCAAGTGTGTGAAAACTAAAGTATGTCGGGTAGTTTTTCTGTGCATCAAAAAGCAAAATCCTTTACGTTCCAATGTCTAATGTTGGACCTATGTTGAAGTCCGTCTGGACTAGACTCTGGAGCGCCTTCAAAAATCTATATTTAGAGGAAACTTGATAAGGTTTCCAAAAGGTCGCGAAGAAGATGCAAAGATTGACGTGAACATGCTGGTGGGAGCAGCAACAGCAAGGGGAAATACAATAAATGAATACAATAATGTGTCTGAATGAACCAAACCTTCTCAGCTTTAGCGAGGTAGATCCACAGCTTCCTCCAGGTGCTAAACTTCTTCCTGTCGCTAAAGTTGTAAGCCATTTCCTTGCTAGCATATCTGGAAACGAGCGGTGAGCGGTACTTGGAGAATTCGTCGGCTCCCTCCATGCTTTTAGGTCCAGTTCACTGAAACACAGAAACACAGTCTGCAGAGCTGCTCCGCGGACACATGAACACACTCAACAAGAATACGGCTTTAGCCTGGGACGTCACATGGTAAGGGGGTTTTACGACACTGCAATCTGCGTACGACACAAACGCTGTCATGGCGACAGGGCGACGCGAGTGAGTCACTGGTATAACCCGAATCTTCCCGAGATTTTCCGAATGTTAATTCTGCAATGTTTTATCAAATCTACGTTTACATACTCATCATGTGTTTTGTTGGTTTGTTCCTAACTCTGGCGCCTAGTTTCATTTATTTTATTCTGTTTTATTTTAAATTATTTATACGTTTGTATTGATGTACAATGTATATTTTTATTTTTTTTGTACTGGAACTGGTGTTTACAAAAACGTTTAAAAAAATCATTTGCCGATGTTTTCTTTTTCTTCTATTTTCGTATCACTTCATTGTTCCGGAAATGTTTTATTTTATAAAACCATAAATAAAAACCCAAAGACTTCCGGTCAATTTTACATATTTTCACCATTACAGTTTTATTTTTTCACTTTAAAATCTCGATCCTCTGCTGAAACAACTTATTTGATATTTCTGCTTGTGTCTATTCTATAGTTCGCATAAAAATACTTTAAGATGCAATGTTAAAATATAAATCTGCAAATTATGGTAATCAACGCCTTTTGTTTTCGCACTGCCCGGCTGTGGTGATAAAGTTGCTCAATCCATAGGATTGCTTGAAGAAGTATAACAGATAAACACTTGAATTCCCAACTTTTTCACCATTCTCTGCTTTATTACAGTAAAATGATTTTTAAATAGATGGAAAGCATTCAAGTGACAAGAATGTGACCTGATGACCAACGTGAGGTTTATGACGGGCTAAAAATGACCTAAATATTATAAACAAATTGATATTACTTTGACCAGAAAACTACAAAAGTTTTTATTTAATAAAATATTCACCTAATGTGTTATTACTTAAGGTAAGCAACACCATATTATCTGTTAAAAAATAATTATGATTGAATAAAAAAGTATAAATTCAAACATTTTCTAAAATGTTAATTATTCATAAATGGTAAATGGTGCATACTTATATAGCACTTTTCTACCTCATTCGCTTTACAGGATGGATGGATGGATGGATGGATGGATGGATGGATGGATGGATGGATGGATGGATGGATGGATGGATGGATGGATGGATGGATGGACGGACATGTCTCTTACTATTTAAAAAAACATCACAGAACCTTAAAATTATACATTAAACATGAATAAACACTGCCGTTCAGGGTTAAACTCAGGATAGTTTAAACGTGCTTTAGGATTATCCCCCTGTTCTCTTAAAGTCAATGCTTGTAAAAGCTGAACACGTGCTTTTATTTTGAAAGCATTGGAAAGTGCCTTTCATTCGACTACCGTAAAATCCAGATAAATGGCGCACACCAAATTTAGATTCGGCTCCCTCGAGCAGAACGTCGACTTTATTTAGACTCTACCTGATGCATGCGAGGCGACAGTTCTTTGAATTAGGAGTAAATATGTTATTTCCGTTCTCTGATTGGCTTCTGCGTGTTATGTAAGCAATGACTTTGCTTTAATATTTAAATTTGCCGCTCTCTGTTCCTGCCTTTCAATTGTAGGTCTGCCGGGATTACATAACTGTGTTTGTGTTTGATACACCACCTGGGGAATACACCCGGCTCTAAGCAGAACAGAGAGCAAAGCGCTCCCTCTTTCTCTCCTCCTCCTCTTCCATCCCTCCCTCTTTTCTGTTCATCCATCCTTCCATCTGTCCCCCTGACCGCAGTCTGCATCCAGAGCCACACTGACTGCTGCTGGTGGACAGGAGCGAGTGGGAGGAACATATTTCCTGTTTCTTCTTTAAGAAAATAAAATAAATATAAAATGAAGAGACGTCCTTCTGGATCTGCTGCAGCAGCAGGGGTGGATTTGGCTCCCAGCCTCCTGCATTACACCATCTTTCCCTTTTCCTCCTAAAAGCAGACAGAAAGCAAACAAGAGGAGTAGAGGGTTTTAGTTCACAGCAGAGAAAATGAGTCACATTAAAAGATAAGGAGTGAACGTGGACAGGAAGATGTGGACTGCAGTATAATGAGGGTCAAAGCGGAGGAGAAGCGCTGCAGCTGGAAGCTCTTGGAGTGCCATTCCGCGTTTCTGAAGAAGTGAAGAAAAAAGAAGTCCACGGTGGAGACGAGACGCAGAAGGAGGAGGGCGGCTGAGGAGCAGGAAGCCAGAGGTTCCTCGCATAACATGGCTGCTGTGTCCTCTGCTTCTGACACTGGTGAGCCAGCTCCCGTCTCTTCCTCATCATCACCCTTCATCGTGATCACAGCATACCATGTAAGCTGACACCCCTCGGTCTGACAGGAGGCTGTTGCTTGGCTCTGCTTCCTGAGCTGCCAAGAGGATCAGTCTGTAAACTTTCCTCGGCTAATCACAATGTCCCCCACATGATCCATCACACCTCATGGCTGCTGTACCATTAAATAGTTCTTATTCTGTTCACATCCCATTCTGTCTGGAAGCACCCCTCCCCCTGACCCCGTTTTGTTTTTCTTCAAATGTGAAGGACAGCTGTAATTGAAGAAGAGCATGCTGGGAAGAAATGAGAAGTATTTAGATGAAAAGAAAAGAAGCAATTGATAGATAGATTTACAATAGTGGGGAAAATCAGGATCACTTCTTTCTGTTTCAGGTGACAGCAGAGGCCGCCATCCCCCTGAGCGCCGGTTGCTCATCTTGGGCGGCCCCCGTTCAGGTAAGACCTCCTCGGCCAACACCATTTTGGGGGACAATGTCTTTGATGGGGACACGGAGACCACACATAGCAACGTGGGCCAGACAGAGATCTACGGCCGACGTGTCACAGTTGTGGACACCCCACCGTGGGCCATCCCGTCTGACCCAGAGGACGACGAAGACGCCGATACCACCGACAACGCCGGCGCCGAGTCAGAAAGCCCCACGCGGCCTGCACGGAGCCTCGACAGTGAGGGACCCTGCATGGGCGCCATTCTCTGTCCTCCTGGACCCCATGCCATCCTGCTGGTGGTGTCAGTCACCCAACCCTTTACTGAAATCGAGAGGAGGGCTGCAGAGGAGCAGCTAGGGGCTTTAGGTGGAGGGACTTGGAGGTATTCCATTGTCCTCTTCACATCTGTGGACAAGCTGCCCAAGGGTGTTTTCATTGAAGAACACATAGAGAACACCGGAGAGGCCCTGCAGTGGCTGGTGGAGCGATGTGGAAGCAGGTACCCCAGTGGTTTTGTCAACTTTTTGTCTAAAGGAGGGCTGCCCAACCCTGTTTCTCAAATACTGCCACGTTTGTTGTTTTCCAGTCATGGCTGCCCTGCTTTAGCATCTAGATCAGGTGCGTTCGTTCAATTCAAACCTGGAATTACCTGATGCAGCTGATCATCAGCAGGGAGGAATGGGGCAAGGGGGTTGGGATACAACCAGGGTAGTACATCTTCTCCAGAGCTCGCTTTCAGTGGTAGGGGTGTGGCTTTCTAATGTGCTCATCCCTGATTGTAGAGAGTGGTTGCCATAGAAATGTAGATGGGCCAATCAAGGCTTACGGAGGACATCTGGTTCCAACATGGCAAAGGAAATATCACAGACAAAATGGCAACTTCACTTGGTTGGAACCAGAAGCAAGGCATTTTCTATGGGTGACGTCACATGCATTTAGTCCAGGTTTATATTGTACAGTCAGTGGGGCAGACTTGGCCTGTAATAATGAATGTTGAAGGGTTAAAGCACTTTCAGAGAAAAAAAGGAAAAAAATAAAGACCCATTTTTAATAAATTCACTATATTTTCTCTAATTAGATTGAGGAGCAACCAAAAAAACATCTTGTGAGCCATTTGACTTAAACCCCATGGCTCAGTTAGCCATCCAAAAGTAACCACATTTCGAGCATGTCCAAGAAGTTTGCTTAAATAAACTCAAACACTGTTATGTTGTTTTAAAGTCATTTGATCTTACTTAAGAGCATTTTTAAATCCACCTTTATGTTCTATGTGACTATGCTTTTGCTTGGAAAAAATCAACCGCATCCACTGTTGGACAAGACAATTCTTTTTGAATATCTTTGCAGTCCTTCAGTGTATTCCTTCACTGGCAAAATGCTTCTTGACCGTCTTAAATCTAAAGCTACGTGTAGACAGCCCTTGGGAACGCGCGTTCAAGCTGCCACAACCGTTTTCGGGCTTTACGTGGCTATTGAACGAGCATTGTCAGTTAAACGCACTCAAACTTTGACCGATCGGGGACTCGAATTTAGTGGTGATTATTAAATGGTGTCACTTTTAGAATTCAAATTTTCATTCATTCATTCAGGATATTCAGCCCCAAAACCACCATTAGAATTCTAATAAGAAATGAAGAAAACTGGAAATGAGAACAAAAAGAAGGACAGTAAAGACAGGAAAAGATGTGGAGGAGGGGAACAAAAGCAGCAATTGAGCTATATTTGGCCGGAGATAGTCTTCTTATCCTTGTAATTCCAGCGCCCTAATACATTTGTCTGTTATTACATGGACTTTCATCTTTAATGCATTATCTGCGTGGACAGTGGACAATAATGATAAAACTAAAACACACCATCATATCAGAACAAAAGCAGATTATAACCATAATTCCTTCATCAGAAAATAGAAATTGGAGTTACTGATTACACATTCTGTCCTCATATGATTCATTTTTGGACTAATTTTGTAAGTATCTAGTAACATACCCAAGGATGGAGGTGGGATTAAGGCTTTAAATCCTTGTGGTCACTTCTGGGTTAGCTGTAGAGAGTTGTGTATGAATACAGAGATCAAAGATTTTCTGTAAATCTTTATGTTTAAGGAAATGCAGCTTTGGCTTAAGTGAAGATCCAAAAAAAATGCCTTTTTAACCATTGGAGTTTGTCTGCCATTGTGGAAGTCACTTTGTATAAAAGAAACGCCCCTCTCACCCTTCCGCGGGTGGTTTTTCACCCAAGCTCGGGTCCTCTACCAGAGGCCTGGGAGCTTGAGGGTCCTGCGCAGTATTTTAGCTGTTCCTAGCACTGCGCTTTTCTGGACTGAGAGGTCTGAGGTCTTTCCAGGTATCTGTTGTAGCCACTCCTCCAGCTTGGGGGTTACTGCCCCGAGTGCTCCGATTACCACAGGCACCACTGTCACCTTCACTTTCCAGGCTTTCTCCAGTTCTTCTCTGAGTCCCTGGTATTTCTCCAGTTTCTCATGTTCCTTCTTCCTGATGTTCCCATTGCTTGGCACTGCCACATCCACCACAACGGCTTTCCTCTGTTCTTTATCCACCACTACAATGTCTGGTTGGTTCACCATTACCATCCCATCAGTCTGGATCTGGAAGTCCCACATGATCTTTGCCCTCTCATTCTCTACCACCTTATGAGGTGTTTCCCATTTTGAACTTGGGGTTTCCAGTCCATATTCTGCACATTATATTATATATATATTTGCTACTACTCAAGCAATCCCACTCAGAAGGGTTACATGCAGAGAATGTGGAATGAATGGATGCTGAGAAACTCGAGAAGAACCAGGGACTCAGAGAAGCTCCCAGGCCTCTGGTAGGGGACCCGAGCTTGGAGGAGAAACCACCCCCGGAAGGGTGATAGGGGCGTTATGTATTTATTTATTTTTATTGTATACTTATACATAATTTATTATTACAGAAATTCTTAGATTAGTGGTGTGTCTCATTCAAACCTTGACCAAAATTGTCCAGTTGTGGTTTGTAGTGTTTCAGATCACAGAAAAAAATGGATTTGATGAAGGAAAACACCCTTTCCTGTTGTTGTTTTTTCAATTCCCACATTAACCAAGAACTATTACAATATAAAAAGATCATCTGTACCAATGATATAATCACTGAACCCATCATCTCTGATGCCCCTTGTAGGATTCTAAACAGTGAGGAATTCACTCCATCCAGCGTTTTAAAAATAGAAATATAAAATTAAAATTTTTATCAACCCCATGTGTTCACTACGGTCACAAAAACAACTGCCACCATTCAATGGGGGGCATTGGCAGAATCTTTAAGATTAGCTGCCACTATGCAATTTTTAGAAAAATTGTTAGCGTGGTCATGAATGTGAACAGCAGCCGTCAGGCAGTCCTATGGTGATGACATCATTACAAAATCAGACAGCCACGGCAGGTTCATCACAAAAACTCAGTTCAAGTTTGTTTGAGACTTTTGCCTCCCGAAGGAGGTTCTGCAGAGGAGGAGGGGAGCGGAGATGAAGCCCGTCGGCTTCCTGGCCTACTGCTGAGGAATATTTCACAGCTATTACCACAGGTTCCTGACTGGCTACCAACCAAAGTTTGTTCCCCTGTTAAGAGAAATGGCATCAGCTGACTTAGAAACGACCCGTAAATATCCTGAAACGCTAAGGAAGATAACCGCTGAGAATAATTATCCCTAGATGAATGAATGATGGATGAAACTGGCCTCTTCTGAAAGATGCCCTCTCGCACTTAGCTGATGAAGGGGAAGGACGGGCTTCTGGTTTTAAGGCACAGAGACACAGAGTGACAGAGTGACACTCCTAATGTAGTTTATAAAGTACACTACAAAACAGTCTATTACTCTGAATTAAAAAAAAAATCTTCATGTTGAGCAATGTACATTAATAAATGTTTTACAAAGCATCACAAATATTTCAGAAGGGTTTTTGATAAGAAAGGATCAGTGACGGACATTCTTTGGTGGAGAGGGGTGGGGTGTGGTTCTCCGTCATTTGCGTATTCGCGGGTCTCTCTGGTCCCTATCCCCCGCAAATAAGGGGGGAAATACTGCGTGTACATATATATATATATATATATATATATATACATGATATATATACATATATATATTATATATATATATATATATATATATATATGTGGGTAGATTGCAGGCCATCAATATTGAATAAGCAAAAAAATTTAAATGTATGTTTGTGTGTGTGTGTGTGTGTGTGTGTGTGTGTGTGTGTGTGTGTGTGTGTGTGTGTGTGTGTGAGTGTGTGTGTGTGTGTGTGTGTGTATATATATTTATATGCACACACACATACATTTACATTTTTTTGCTTATTCAATTTTGATAGCCTGCAATCTACCCACATGTCCTTCGGTCAATTGCGATCGACATAATGAGAACCCCTAGTCCACTGTACATACTGTCCAAGCAACACTCTGTACTGCAACCCCATCCAACAACTTCTTCTTCACCCTTCTTGTTAGAGTTGCTCTTTTTTTATTAGTAGTGCAGTAAGCACAAAGGTCTGTCTTCTTTGTATTCTTCTCAGCATCAACCACAATATGCCAAGACTCAGGTCTCAGAGTTGCTGTGGTGCTATTGCCATAATGAGCATCAATGCTGTCTCCTCATTTATATGCAGGATCGACTGTGGCTGGGGTAGAAAGATTGACGTCTGGTCATCGCTCGGCTCCTGGCCTGTGCCAATGGCCGTTGTCAAATTCCTGCACTGCTACTGTACAATTTTTAACAATTGAACAGTGGCAGTAGGAAGGCAACACGTATACATTCTTTGCAAAAATATCTCTTACCACTTTGGAACACAAAACTCCACAACATTAGCATAATACGCTCCACTTTAAAATAAAATGAAATTAAAGACACATTACAGAGAACATAGCCAAAAAACTAGTGATTCATGTCTGTAAAGCTGAGACTTGACTGTGAAGATCAATAACTCTGATAAAGACTTTCCAAGACATGTTACATTTTGAAAATGTCCTAACATGGACACCGTACTCTGCAGTTGGTAGAAACCGCTCTACGTACAGTGCAGAGGCCATTGATTCCTCTGTTCACTGAAGACACAAAAATGATCATTTTCTTTAGGTGGTTGGTGGTTTTTGGCTTTTCAGATTGGATCATTTTCCTGTGGGTCAAAAAAATCCAGAGTTATTGACACCAAAACAAGATGACGACAATCCATATTACAGTCATTTACTAGTTAGTTTTGAAATTAATCATCATTTTGTGTGAGACCAAAAAAATGGTAACATAAAATCTTTATTTGTAATTTATTTCAGAAGCTTAAAGGTTAAATTAAAATATCAAATCACTTAGTGAAATAAAGAATGAATTTCCATGAGATAAAGAGGTTAAATACCACAGGCTAGTGACTTGATATACCTCTTTAACAAATGGATATTATCAAGGTATAATGGACTGAGTTGCCACTTATTTTGATAGACTGCCATAAAATGCTTTTCCAAAGTATGTTTACATAAAAAAATGCAAATGGATTTGCCAAAACCCTTGCAACGTTACATTTTTGATTTCCTTTCCAGATTTTAATACATTTCCCTTCAGGGTTGAAAAGAACCAAACAGGGAAATTAAAAAATAAAAGGTCTACAGCTGAATTTTTGTGTTGAAACGTGTTGCAGGTACCACTCATTTGATAACACGCGAAAAGAGACGGAGGACAACACCCAAGTACCTGAACTGATGGAGAAGGTGGAGGAAATGATCACTGACAACCAAGGTAAGCTGTACCTGCTTTTCTGTCTGTTTTTTGTGCTTGTTGGCTTTTAAAAACGTTGGCAGTTGTGATGTATATTCCGTTAGAGTTGGAGAGCAGACACTAAAAGATTCACTGATGCTGCCATGCAGGCTGGTACTTTGAGGTGAACGAGTTGATACTTTTGGAGGAAGAACAGGCCAGGAGAGCTCTGGAGGAAGAGAGGATGCGGATGGAGGAGCATGCAAGACAACGGGAGCAGATGATTGGAGGACCCCCCAGAGGTATGAGTCTTTGCCAGGATGATGGATGAAGGAAATTCCCCCAGCACTGAGGTTCTGATTTCAGTTATGATGATTTTTTTCTTTGGCTCATTCAGTTTCTCTATGGATTCTGCCAACAGAGCTGCGGTTACTGCTGTTGGGCTGGAAGGGCGTTGGAAAAAGCTCAGTGGGGAACTCCATCCTCGGTCGGCGGTACTTTGAATCAGGCCAGGAGACGGAGCTGTGTTTGAGGAGGCAAGCGCTGGTCTGTGGCCGCCGGGTCACCATTGTTGACACCCCTGGCTGGGACTGGTTCTCAGTGAGGCGAACCCCAAAGCGAATCCGGCAGGAGACGCAGCGCGGGGCGGCTCTCCTGCGGCCCGGGCCCCACACCCTGTTGCTAGTCCTGCCAGTCGTCTCCTCCCTCACAGCCAGGAAACGCAGAACGCTGCTGGCTCACATAGAGACCCTGTTCGGGGACGACGCCTGCCTCCACACCATGGTGCTCTTCAGCTGTGGGGACTGGTTGGGGCGCACACCCATCGAGGAGCACATCCTCAGAGGCGGACGGGATCTGCAAAGACTGCTGGAGTACTGTGGGAACTATTACCACGTGATGGACAGCAAGACACCAGGCAAAGACAGGAGTGTGTCGGTCCTGCTGGACAAGATCGAAGAGATGATTCGGGAGAACGGGGACAAGGCCTTCCTCCCCATCCAGACGGAGTGGTGTAAGTCTTACTTCATACAAACTCAATGCGTGTTACAGATTTCAGCAAGTTAACAAAGCAGAATCAGGTTTGTCTAATTTGATCCATATATTTTCTTTAATGGTTTATTTTAACACACATCTTAACACACATCAAACATTTGTGGCTACAGCATCCTAAATGTGTGTGTGAGCGTGTTGCTCACATCCTTGTTTTTCATTGTTATGTAGAGTCACTTCATTATATTGAAGATTTTAGACCATTATTGGTTTCAGACCCAATCTAATGAAAAAGGCGTTTTTGGTGTTTTTCTTTTGGCATTTTTCTAATGATGGAGGACATATATAAAGAAAGTTAAGATTAAAATGACTCAATGTGAATCATGAGCAGACGAAAAGATGCCGTTTAAAATAGACTGTATTTGTGACGTAGAAAAAAAGGCCAGGCAGGCCACATTTTCCCTACTCCACTCCTTTCTGATGTAGCATCTTGTAGACGACTACTGTATTTTCTGCACTATGAGCTACACTTTACATTACCTTACTTTTTTTCAACAATGTGCCTTATATATGGATTCCTTCTGTTGCAAGCACGGTTAGGTGTTAATGTGAAAATACCAACGTGGCTAATGTGTAGCAGTGTCCATCTGTGTTTTTTTCATGTTACTAACATTGACTGTATAAGAAAACTAGACTGAGTGACCCCTCTCCAGTTGTTTTCCAATTAAGAAGTTCCAAGAAAACTAATAATCTGGAGACCCCTGTAGTGCAGAAATCCGTGTACGTCTTTGTTTTCTTCAACTGTACGGCTGGATAGCTTAGTATTGCTTACCGTTTTTGTTGCACTGCTAATGTCAGGTTGCGGTTGTAAGTTAGCAAGAGAGAGTGTAAACAGAGAGTTCTCAGCTACAGGGAGGGAAAGGGGGAGCGGCATTGCTCAGGCTCAAAGGTCCCGCCTACAACTCAAAGGCAAATTTCAAATGAACTTCTGCCACTCTGCAGGAACTATATCCTAGAAAATGGCACAGGCTTTTTGATTTTGGCTAAAAATGGCGTAATTACACAAAGGCCGCTGGGAACACACGGTGATGGGAAGTGCATGTCATTCTTTGAAGTCCACCCCCAATCATATGTTGATCTATTCTAAATGGTTTACTAGTGGACATAAATTATGCAGAGCGATAGAAAATTGCCTCTGAGTGGTGGGCGGAACTGTTGATGGGGAGTACACTCATTTTCCTTAATCCCTTTGTTTACACCCTCTACCTCTACTATACAGCCCCTCCCAACCCCAAGCTAACATTAGCTGTGCAACAAAAATGACGAGCAGTATTGGAGCTATCCAGCCGTACAGTTTGGAGCCAGACAAGGAAAATTAAGATGTTCATGGATCTAGGCCTGGGGGTTCCCAAATCCAAGCCTTGAGGGCCGGGCCCCTGCCAGTTTTCCAGAAACCCTATCTTATCTGCTGTTGATTACTTGGATCAGGTGTGTTTAGCCAATTAGGAGCTTCATCGGCAGGATAGTTGGAAAATGTGTAGGACATGTAGGCCCTCCAGGCCTGGATTCTGACACCCCTGATAGTCACCTACAAGCGGATGCATCAGAATGGAGCGGAACAGGGAGCTTGTGGCCTGCCGATTGTAGCAGATTGTTCATTACAACTTCTAGCTTATTCTAACGTATTTTTTTCAGCTGTTCCTGATTCACAACGATTTAAATAAAGAAATACTTATAAATGCAATTTTAATCTTAATTTTCATCACATATTTCCTCTATCATGAGAAAAATGCTACAAGAACTTGTTACATCCATCTATCCATCCATCTTCCTCCGCTTATCCGGGACCGGGTCGCAGGGGCAGCAGTCTAAGCAAAGATGCCCAGACTTCCCTTGCTCTGGCCACTTCCTCCAGGAGGTGAGGTGTTCCCAGGCCAGCCGAGAGACATAGTCTCTCCAGCGTGTCCTGGGTCTTCCCCGGGGCCTTCGCCAAGTGGAACATGCCCGGAACACTTCCCCAAAGAGGCGTCCAGGAGACATTCGGACTAGATGCCCGAGCCACCTCAACTGGCTCCTTGCGATGTGGAGGAGAAGCGGTTCTACTCTGAGCTCTCCACGGGTGACTGAACTTCTCACCCTATCTGTAAGGGAGGGCCCAGCCATCCTACGGAGGAAGCTCATTTCAGCCGCTTGTATTCGTTCTTTAGGTCATGACCCAGAGCTCATCACCATAGGTGAGTGTTGGAAGGAAGATCGAACGGTAAATTGAGAGGTTTGCTTTCTGGCTCACCTCTCTCTTCACCACAACGGACCAATACAGTGACCGCATAATGGCTAAAATGGGGGTTCATGAGTAAGCCTACACCAGACCGCTGCCTCTCACCATAAGCAAATCCAGAGTTGTAGAGAGTCCAACCCTCTCTAAGGACTGAGCTTCAGAGCCCAGGCTATGTGTGGAGGTGGATGGTGGATGGTATAGCCGGTATTTCACAACCTCGTGCACAAGCTCAGCCTCCTTCTCTCCCAGAGAGGTGACGTTCCATGTCCCAAAAGCCAAGTTCCATGACCGGGGTTTGGGCTGCCGAAACACCCGCCTTCAACAGTCACCCAAACCAATTTGCACCGGCCCCTTTTGAGGTCTCCTACGGGTGGTGGGCCCATGGGAGCGTGGTCCCATGTTGCTCCTTCAGGCTGAGCCTGAGCGGGGCCCGTGGGAAGGGCCCCAGTCACCAGGTGCTCCAGAGTGGGGCCTCGGTGACGCCAATCCAGGCGACGTAACTGGGTCCTTGATGAACTTCTCATAAAAGCCCTCTGAACCGCTCTTTGTCTTACTAGTCACCCAGGACCTGTCTGCCATGGAGACCCTACCAGAGGCTTAAATCCCAGACAGCTTAGCTCCGGGGATCACTCGAGCTCTCAAACTCAAGGGGGAGAGAACTTGTTACAGACACTAAAAATACAGTTTTCATTGGAATGGGTCTTTAAAATTGAACATAAACAAGAGCAGGACTGCTTGTCAAAACAAGATGGTTATGAGGCGACCCATAATCTTCCTGCATCTTAACCCTGTAATCTGGATTAGGAAATTTGAAATTTATTTTTTTTTTTATAAAGAAAAAAACAAACCGCGCAGAATCCACATGCTAGTTACAAGTAAACTCCAGGGATGCAACAATTCACTTTCCCCACAGTTTGGTTCAAACCTTTATTTTTGGGTCACGGTGTTGTTTCGGTTCTATATATGATTTGTGTTTTACCAAAAAAACAAAAAATTCTGAGAAATCTTTTTTTTTTAATTTGCTAATAAGCAAAGAACTAAGAAGAAAAACCTTTTAGTTGGCTTCTACTGAGCCTGGTGTAATCTAATAAACACAAAATTACAAATCCTTCCTAATTTAACACAACTGTTGGACATTTTCAGCATAAATATTCACTTTCCCTACGATTCAATTCAATAGTGTAGCATACAGCATATGTGTGCGCTCACGAGCAGGAGCTACACTTCTAAAATTACTTTTCCCATCATGCAGTGCTGTATTTGACTCCTCCCACTGTCTAAAGGTTTTTTTTATTTTATTTTTTTCCCACTGTCTAAAGCACTGCTAGCTAATGGTAGAGAAGGAATCTGCTCTGCTTTGTTAAACTAAAGGCTCACTTTTACTTAAAGTCTGTCATATTTCAGTTTTTTTCTACTTTATCACAAATTTTGTTAATTTCTTGAAAGAAATTGCTCAAACAAATTTCTATAAATCATAAATCATGACAAAAATTTCTCCTCACTTTTAGTATAAAAGATGCTCCACTCCACCTTTTCACATACATATTCCCTCCTTTATGTTGCCTTGGTCTCCACTTTGTAGGAACCCATTTTTCATTTGGATACTCCCAAAATAAGCATTTTTGAATATTTTCATATCTTTAATGGTTCATATTTGAACTGTGTGGTTTGTTCTACAGTGAGTGAGGAGAGCTCGTACTCTTCAGACAACACAGAGCCAGAGGACGACTGCAGAGGATGCATGCTACAGTGACGGGCTGGCAGCAAAAGAGGCAGAAGCTCACCGACTCACCTGTGTTGTTCTCCAAGCATCACCTCAAGTAACTTTAACCTCATCTAGATATCCCTCACGTTCTCTGAAGAGGGGGAAAAATGAAGCTTAGAAAGTCTGTAAAGTGACAAAGTAGACCAGATACACTGTTCGCTGAGCGCGCCTCAGCCCGGACTGTCAGTGGAGGTTAAACCACATTTCTGCTCAAGAGTCTGTGTTTGAGCATCACTGATGAACTCGGATTCAAAGGGCCGGATCACATCTGCCTGTTAACAGAAGTGAACCATATGAATGTCCGCTGGTTTTAAAAGATTAAATTAACTTAAAATATCTTGGAACTTGCTTCATGTAGCAGAAGCATGCATATGGCTTTCCCATCTCCACCTCACCAGGTGGGAAACACGTTCGTTTAACAATTGCAGGTTAAATATCGCTAAAAGTTTGATTAGATTCAGCTCAGGGGGCAGTTTTTCCACAGATTTCTTTGGGGAATTTTTGCAGAAATCCCTAAGCTGTAAAAAATGATTCTGATTGTAAGTAAAAAATGTTGCACTTTAAATGCAGCTAGCTTTCCTTTTTTTCTAAACTAATTAAAAAGAGGTAGACATGGATTATACCTTTGCTGAGCATTCAAGAAAAGCTCTAAAAAGCAGTTAGGAAGAAGGGCTGCTGCTGAAAGTGTGCAGCCTCAGATCCCGGCGGAGCAGCGCGGGCTGCCTCTGCTGCAGTCATGCATCCAAGAGCAAATATCGACCAGGTACGTGCCTCAGCATCAAAGCCTGCGAGAGGGAGCACAGCCCTGCAGCAGCAGTCCTGTATCCAGGAAAGGCTACATCAAGCTTTTGCATGCTATAAAGAAACACACAAAAAAGAAACAAAACCTCAAGAACCAGTTGAGCTCACATAGCCTTTTACTGTCTGCTACTTTTTTACATCCACCAGCTCCTTACGGGAGACCAGGTGGCTTGAGAGCGACCTCAGCTAACATTGCGTCACCGCATGCAAGCAAACCGAGTGCCTGTCGAGTTGCAGGCAACCTCACTTCTCAATCCTCTGGCTTTTGCTTGAATCTTTAAATAAATAAAAAAACGATAAACTGTCCTGGCATCTCATTGCGCCACCGTACCTTAAAAGAATAGAGATACAATATGGGAAAGGGGGGTGTTCAGTTAGTGACAAAAAACCACTGCCGCGCGGTTGAAAACTCATTTTTTCCTACACAGATGTGTTTCACAGATGCTTCTAGTGACATAAGCCACCCAGACCGTTGAGCATGACCTCCATCCCTGCTCCATCTGTGAATATGTTGTTGAATCCACAAATACCTGCAGTGTGTGAACTTATGTGCAAGTGTAAGCTGTTAGCAAAGCACTGTGTAAGCTCTGTTTTAAAGTAGCCAAAGTGATGTTACCAGCTGTAAAGTGATCACCTCATCACTCCTTTGCCCTCCCACTGACTCCAATTAAAGCTACAAACAAGTTTTTTCTGTTTTGTCCTTATTTATTGACAGGAATTCTCATTAACCCTTGTGCTATCTTAGATGACCCCATCCTTAAATTGATGTGTTCGCCCTACATGACAAAAGTGGATAAAGGTGGAAAGATTTCATGTAATCCATGGACACCAGTGAAGATCACAAATCATTGAAGAAAAAAGGTTCAGCGCACTGTCTAGTGGGTCTAGATGACCCAACTCCCAATGTTAAAGTGCCTAGGATAGCACAAGGGTTACGAACCCACTTCAGTCATTGTTTGAACAATTTTATCCCTGTAAAGCCCAAAGAATCAGCAATATTTTTATAAGATATAGATAGTATCAATTACGTCACATTGGGTGATTTGTCAAGTTTTTTGCTCATAACAATGTAAGTTTAAGATGCAAACATATTGACATGAGTGTTCAGGAAAAAAGCCTTTTATTTACCCACTGTGTTAAATTTGATCCATACGTTTTTAACATGGTGTAACCGTGTAATGTAAAACGAAAGCGGGTAAATGGCCGATGGTATAAGCGGGTTAAAGGCTGACGAAGTGTGCATTATCAGAAATTAAGGCACGCCATGGAAGCCTGAACCATCCGACGCGTTAATTAATAAATAAAGCCTCAGTTCAGAGAGAAAGTTCAGCCCTTACTGCTTGTTTTTGTCCAGATAATGAAGCAAAAGTTTGTTTTAAAGAAAACCAGCGCAGTGATATAGAAAATATAAGCTATGTGACCGGAAGTTCTTTTTTAGGTGTGCATTATCACTGTGCATTATCACTTTTTAATGTACATCCAGCAGCCAATCAGAATCAAGAATTCACCCGGACCATGGTATAAAAAGAATTAAATATCAATTAATTTTTCTTTCTCTTTTTACAGTAAGTAGTCATTTAAAAATGAATACCAATAGATGAGTTATTCTCACCATAATTTTCCCGCCGAGTGTTTTTAAGATTTCATGGAAGCAGCCATTTTTAAATAAGTAGGAAAAGCACTTCTACTGCCCGTAGTGGAATGATGATGAACTACAGGATATTATAGACATATATCATATGTCATATACACATATGATATATATATAAAATGAGACATATATAAAAATGTTCCCAGAGGTCTTTTAATTATAGAACAAGGTTTTAGCCAAAATGTTGTTTTCTAGGACAGAGTTTCTGCAGAGCAGGAGGAGTTCATTAAAAATTTGCTTCTGAGTTGTGGACGGATCGTTGATGCAAAGCAACCCACCCTCCCTTTCCCTCCACATTGTCTGTTTACATGCTCTCCAGCTAGCTTATAGCACCTCACACCCCCTACCAAACATTACCAGTCTAACAAAGAGGATGACTACTACTGAAGCTATCCAGCCGTATAGTTTTGAGCCAGATACCAGCTCAAAAGCGGAAAACATAGACGTACATGAATCTATTTGTCTACAAGCAGATGTATCAGAATGGAGCAGAGCAGGGAGCTTGTGGCCCATCCTGCGTATTTTCTACGACCAAAATAAGCTTTTTTTACACCTGTGTTTTTCGTCTGCTCCTGATTCACAATCATTTGAATAAAGAAATACTGAGAAATACAATTTTGAGCCTAATTTTCTTTCTATATGCCCTCCATCATCAGAAAATGGCACAAGAACATGTTAAAAAACACCAAAAACACCTTTTTCATCAAAGTGGGTCGTTACAAGATGAGTGGAAGTGGAGATTATATTCTACCGCCACAAGGGGGCAGTTTAGCAACGACAGCACTGACTGAATAGATACAATGAGTTATTTTTTTCCCATATGAAATGGTATTAAATAATACACTACCGACTATTTCTGTCAGAATCATTCTAAATAAGGCATTACAGTTTAAATCAGTGCATTTACACACACAGCACCAGCAAAGGCCACTCTGCTTTCTCATGGATAAACTTCGATGCATATTACCTCTGCACCATTTCCACTTTGGCTCGCCTCCACAGCACTATAGATTACCCATCAGCCACCTGGACCAAAGCCCAGAGCCAATTACAGCATTTCCACCGAGGGCTAGTTATAAAATGAATGTGTGCATTTTTGTGGATGATGCAATTCAAGGTGTGCCTGGGTCAGCATCCCTGTCCCGTTTCCTCTCCTCTTCCTCCTCCTCCTCTGCTCTCATCTTCTGCAGGGAAGTGCACATTATTTCTTTAGCCTCCACAGGAATGAAGAGTCTGAACCGGCAAACCGCTGCTACACAGAAATTAAGCTTCATTCTGTGTGGTCGCCTGAAGGACAAGGAGGCCCTCTTCGTCTCCTCCAGATTGGTCTGATTATTTGTTCAAGGTCAGATGACATTAAATAGAGGTTCATTCAACTCGGGTTTCCTTTGTCGCAGTTTTATGTCAGGATTATTTCAAATGCATTGAATCTTTTTAAAGTCATCTTTTATTCTTTTTTTTTTGGGAAAAACTGCCTAAATAGTTTCTGTTTAAATGATAAATGTTCTTTTTAGTTTTATAATATATTAATAACCTTTAAATATATTCTCCTTTGTACATTTTTTGGCTATGTAAATCAGAAATGATTCATTGACATGAATTAAACATTTAAAAAAAAAGGAAATATGATTATTATTATTATTAGGATTATTTTGGAGTAATCCTGGTGATGAGTTATATGATTTAGTTTTTAATGTTTCATAAGACCTAAAAATGATATTCACAATAACAGGTTATTAAAAAAAATCAAATTCATCTGATACGTTTCACAAAGACACACACAGGACGTCACACACCAAGCATAAATTAACTTATTGCTAAAAATGATGCCAGGACTCCAGCTCTAAAAAAAACGGACAAAAGAGCAAACAAAATGAAATAATATAATTAGATTTATTTCTTGTTATTAATATTTCCAGGCTTTGTTTGTTTTGCTCTGCAGCATCTTCATATTTTTATAATTTTGCCAGAATATATTGTTATGGAGGGCAAAATATTATACTCTATTTAAGGTTTAACTTGATTTATTCTTGATATTGATATTCCTCTTTTTATTCATATTTATGTTCAAAAAGTTACGTTTTAAAGGTTTAATTGGTTTAAAAGTTTAGCTTTAGTGTGTTCAATAAATGTTTATCTTGTTGGGGGCGCAACCTAAAGCGTGTTTTGGATAAAGGCCCTCTGTGCGACCGAGTCTGACACCCCTGTTATACTAGTCTAGAAAATTCATGCCACTGGCTGCTTGTATGCCCAACATAAATTTCCAAATAACATCAACCAAAGAACATGTGTGATGCCAGGAAAAGAAGCAAATCCTGGAACTATTTCCCTTTTGAGAATCTAACCAGCTCCAAATCCAACCTGGACCTGAGAACTGCGAGAATCTGAAAACCAGAGCAGATCATCACTGACTGGAAAAAACAGATCATATGCTCAAAGCTGAGACACTTGGTTATTTTAAATGACAGTTTATACTGTCCTTGATTAAAATCTTTTATTTTTATTTTATATGTTTTGTTTTTTCACATTGTAAATGGTAAAATGGTAAATGGCGTGTACTGTACTTATAAAGCGCTTTTCCACCTTCCTCGAAAGCCCAAAGCGCTTTACAGTCAGACCCATTCACACACAATCACACACTGGTGGCTCCATTTTAAAGTATATTTTGTGTTGTGGTTTCAGTGTTTTGTGTTGTTTCACTTTAACCCTTGTGCTATCCTAGGCACTTTAACATTGGGAGTAGGGTCATCTAGACCCACTAGACAGTGCGCTGAACCTTTTTTCTTCAATGATTTGTGATCTTCACTGGTGTCCATGGATTACATGAAATCTTTCCACCTTTATACACCTTTGTAGGGATAACACGTGGGGTCATAGGATAGCACAAGGGTTAAATTTGTTTAGAAATAAAAAATATTTAAAAATTATCCAGTTGCTAAGAGGATTGTAGTTTTTTTGTACTTTATACATATATATTTTTCTTACATTTTATCAGCAGTGAACAAATAAAGTCATATTTATAAAAATTAAAGAAGCACACATTAAGTAAAATACATTTTTTTAGCATTATCAAATCATTTTGTGAATAATTTCATATTACTAATACAATAATTAACCCTTGTGCTATCCCAGGCACTTTAACATTGGGAATAGGGTCATCTAGACCCACTAGACAGTGCTCTGAACCTTTTTTCTTCAATGATTTGTGATCTTCACTGGTTTCCATGGATTACATGACATCTTTCCACCTTTATCCACCTTTGTCATGTTAGGAATAACACGTCAATGTAAGGGTGGGGTCATCTAAGATAGCACAAGGGTTAAAGCAACAAAACAATCTGCAGAGCTGATTGGGAGCTGAAAGATTGGGCTCTTTTTAGGGAGCCGAGTCAGAAGAAATGGTTCTCCATAAGAAGAGTCAGAATTTCCATCATCACTACACAGCGGTGATGAAGAGTCTCTGCTGAATCGTCGCTGTGATCTCATTCCTTTATACACAGGGGGGAATATTTAGGTTAATTTGGTAGAACATGTTATTTACTGCCATTAGAAATCAGACATTAATTTACAAATCTTACATTTCTCGAAATAAATATGTTTATCCACGCATTCAGCACAAATAGTCCAAAATGTTATTTTAGCAGAAGGATTTCACAGTTCTACTCCTATGTGAAATTTGGTATTTTAGAGATCATTTTATTGTTTGAACTAATCTTCCAAACAAACAGCATTTGCTTTAAAATATTTTATACATGAAATGTCATTGTGTGACAACTACATCATGATTTTCTATCAAAGAAACAGATTTTGGAAATCATAAGTTTTATTGCTACATGACTTAACATGTGATGACTCTTTCATGACATGCTGGTCTTTTTTGTTCCATTCTGAGGCAGTTTTGTATTCTGGTCTATAGTATCAGTCTGTCAAATGCTTCACAACCTTGAACCATTTCAGTACAGTTTGATTCATTTTGGTTCAGGAAGCTTTGATTTCTCCATCACTATATATCTCCACTATGGCCCCCCACATTAATAGTTCTGTGAAGTCATAATAAGAATTTTTTCCATCACAGGAACGTTTGAGTGTTGTAAAATAAAACTGCTAAAATACATAAACTATGATGTAAAAGATATTCTGTTTAGTGAAGATTTTTGCTACTTAGGTGTCCACAGTAGTGATTATGAGTGCAATGAAAGGATTACACCATATTTATGACTGAGGTTGTGTCCGGATTCCTTCTACTCAATATATAATGCATTCGCCATTTTGTAGTGCTGTCCGAATCTACAATTCCAAAAAGGAGTGCCCTGGAAACATTGATGCTCACTAGATTGGCAAATATAGACCACAATGCATTTTTTGCCAGAAAAAATTTACTTACTAAACCATCGTTTTTATCTTCAGAAGACAGTGGACTAATAAATAATTGCTGCAAAAAGCTCATATCAATGACATTTTAACTTTGTTAAATTGAGGATGTCATCCACCCTTTAAAAAATAAGTAAATAAATAGTGAGCATAGTGTCTGACTTGCTTTTAAAATTCAGGGCACTAGATGGTGAAGCACTATATAGTTCTTTAGTAGTTAGGGTTTAGGGTGAGACTTCGGAAACAGCCTATAACACTGGATTTCGGAGGTCATTATTCAATTCCTTCATTATCATTGTATTCTCACATTTAAAAGAAACCAAAAACACCGTTTAGTTTGAGGTTTTTATTATGAGACAACAGAATTGTAACATTGAAAAGGTTAAAATGACTTTCTACAGTCAGGTTAATAAGGTCCTCACACAGGAAGTTCCATTAATATTGTAGGTTAGAAACATTAACTTCTTAATACATGTTAAAGGTTTTTTATAATACTAGGATTTAAATAGATACTTTGTTTATTGAAGATGTAATGCAGACAAAACACACTAAACTGACATGCTGATAAAACACAAAGTTGCTGTTTTTAGTTTCAGCCACTAGATGTCAGCCCTGAGCTCTCTTTTGAGTTTGGTCTGTCTCACTTCATCCATCAGCTCTTTGAGGTACTCGATCTCCCGGGTCAGAGACTCTGCCTTCTCCGTCAGCTCCACGTTCTTCCTCTCCAGCACTGCATGCTCTGCCAGCAGTGAATCTTGCTCCACCCTCTTCTTCTGCCTGTAGCGCGTAGCAGCAGTTTTATTCTGCTCCATCTTCTTCAGCTTCTTGTCCTTCGGGGACTTCAGCGTTGTCCTCTCAGTTCCACCAGCGGCCCGGGAAGACCTGCCTTCATCAACCACCATGCTGGGAGAAGCGGGTGGGCTCGGTTTGGGGTAGGGCCTGCTTCTGTGGGACCTCTCTGTTGGGGAGGTTGGTGGGGAGCACCGAATGACCTCTGGTGTGGTGGTGACGGACACTTCGCTTTTGGGGGCCAACACGAGGATAATGCGAGCTGGGGAGAGGGAGAGCACAATCTTTGGGACCTGGGGAACCACAGACGCAACGATGGGCTTCACCTCACTCACAGGGACATCCACCTCACTTCCCAGGTCCAGAGTGAAGTCTGGAGCGGAGGGAGAGGCAACTGCTGGGGGAGAGGGGATCGGGGAGGCGGGCTCAGATTTGATCTCCAGCTCTTCTTGTGGATCCGGGACGCAAAACGGAGAGGAAAGAATCTCCTGACTGTCGATGTGAGATTCCGACTCATCCGCAGCACCATCAGCGGGAAGGTTAGGAGGGAGTTCAGAAGGGGGGGGTAAGGGCTCGGGGGCTGAGAGAGCTGGAAGGTGGAATGAGTCGAGCTCCATGGGAACATCCAAGGATGCAAGGAGATCTTCTGGAGAGCTTGGGGACTCTTCCGCAGGACTGCAGGAGCCAATCAGAGAGTCCAGGTCAAACTCGCTCAGGTCCACTCTCTCAGCCATCCAGTGCAGATCACCGAGCACGTCCTCTGAGGAAACAAAACCAAACGGTTTAACTCATCACATCAACAAACCCAAATCAGTTCCAACTAAAGTCCTGCTTTCTACCTTTTCTGTCATCTGAGAACGTTTGGCCGCCTCTCAGCTGATCCAGAGGATCCAGCCAAGGGAGGGACAGCAGGTCCGACTCATTCCCACCCTTGTCCCTTTGGAGGAGAGATGAAGGTGAAGGAGGGGGAGAGTAGAATCGAGGGGGGGAGTAGGGAGAAGATGGCGAGGAGGAGGCAAGGGGTGACACGGGTAAAGCGTCCCCCTTCAGCGAACCTCCTCCTTCTTCTTGGTTTCTGATTTTGTCGATGGGTGCGAAAATGGAGTCCATGCCTTCAGCCATGGGAGAGGAAGAACCCCAAAGAAGGGCCTCCATGTCTTCCAGGCCACACTGTGAGCTTGTCATCATCATGGTCATAGTGGCTGTTGTTGGTCACAAATGGAGTGTGTGACGATGTTGGAGTAGCGATGATCTCTCTTATGCTGTCAGAAGCAGCAGTGCTGTAGGTTTCCACGAAGGACCTGGAAAAGACAAACATGGTTTTTGATGAAAATCCAGCCGTAAATGCTCAAATCTCCATGTTCAGTTTCCACTCCACACTTGAGGGGGGAAACAGCGCCCTGCTCGCTGCTACAGCCGAGCACGTGACTCGACGTCACGTAAATGACTCTGACGTCAATCCGCTCCAAGGCCAGCTTCCGTCTCCATCTTTGACAACTTCTTTGTCCTCAAACCGCCCACAGAAAGCCGCCATTTTAGCAAAAAACTGAGCCATTCTCTGCCACGTTTGCACTTAACAACCACCGAATAAAGGTGGATTTTTTTAGCCAAGTATACTTTTTTTAAATAATGAACGTAAACAGACGACGCCATTCGTGTCAGTGTCAGACAGACATCCTATTATTAATGAATAACCGCTTACCGTTTACGTCATTACAAGTTACTTAAAGTAGTTTTACATACAACACAAACAGCTGCTACAAGTACATAAATGGCGCGTGACTTTAATCTAATTATTTAAACAGCCATCTATATCCCAATGCCTAAACATAAACATCTGTCACTGAATCTGAAAATAAAAATACTTACGACATTTTTGCTGGATTAGAAGTGACTCAGTGCACTTGCTGGATGCACTGTTTTGTTGGTTGCTGCTGGGTCGCGGCACACGTCTACACTGCCATTTCGGCAAAACACTTTGTGTCTAACAAGGTGAGTCTGTCGCTTGGGTTCCCTCTGGAGAAAAAATGGCGCTAAGCTTCGTGAGGCGGTTATAAGAGCTGCAGCGTAGCGTACAGTGAGTGCCGGTATCCTTCCGCATTGTTCATGGTACCACTCCGCCCACCACTCTGATGTACCAAAGAATTCGCACTAGATTTTCCAAAATTATACAACGAAATTTATTGAAATTGTTTTACATACATTACATTCACAATGCCATAGCAATAGTAAAGAGACAACTATTTTTTGTATTAGTAATAATCTGTTTGTAGAAGAGTAATAGCGTCCAATACTGTGACTTAGATGTAGTTGTTTGCTTAATTCAGAGAGACTCAATCAGGATCCATAAAAACACTACAATTATGTTTAGCGAAACACTACATATCAGTGTAAACATATAAGAATACAACAATTAAGATTTGGAAGCTCAGAAGTGACATATGCAGTTAGAATCGTCAGTCCTGTCATCTGCCAGGCTAGATAGAATTAGGATTTTTTTTCACTGCACTGAAACATATGAAAAGTTTGTCCAGACTGCAGGGCTTCAGTGTTAATAGGAAACATTAAGGGCCCTGAAATAAAGCCAGGGAGATGAGAAAGTTTCCTTTGACACAGAGCTTATGAATGCCACTATTATAAATAAAATTAAACAGCATTAACATATCAAAAGTGACTATATTTGACCGTTTGAATTGATTGATTTACAAAAAAATAAAAAAAGAGATTTTCATGAATAAACCAATAACCACTATGGTTACTAACATAGATGTCTGGCTGGAGAGACACTGGTTATAAAGAACTAACCATGTTTGCCTGACTGTAGCACCTTAACAAGGCCCTTGTAGGTACCATAACCAGTCTGTCTGCAATAACAGTTCGAGGTCCTTTTGACTGAGGATACGGTAGCCCCACTTGGACAAACCACATAGCGTTGAGATCTGCTCGGGCTCTACATATTTTCATTTCACGTTTCCTTTTGTAACCCAAAGTTCTTTTTGTGCCTGACATTATTCATTGTAGTGTTTATAGAGAGATTTTGCCACAACCCACTCTGTAAAAAGATCTGTGGTTGTGCTACTCCACATGAGCGAACCGTGTCTCTGAGTAGAGCAGCTGGACTCATAGCTTCGCAGTCCGTTCAGCTGCAAATGCACTTAATAATAATCATAACAATAATAAAAGCACGTTTAGAAGATAATCTCGCTCTTTGTCGGAGCACTGTTTGTTTACACCGGACTGCATAATATCTTCTTGTATGGTAGTATCGTAATTTGTCCAGACCAATCACTATCTGACACGTCAACGGACAAACGGACAGCCAATCACATAATGTGACGTCAGCACTAGTCGAAGGTCCCCGAACGGTTGGTGCAGGCCGAATGGTTATGGTACCTAGACCCTTTTTCCAAGTTCATCCAGAGAAGCTTTTCAGTGGTTGTAGGTAAGCCAGTGGTTGTACTGGGAAGCAGCTATGAATCAAGCAGTTTGGGTGTCAGGGGGTTCAAATCCTAGTCTCAATAGCTTTTTCACTGTTTTTTTGGATCAGTAGGCAAGATCCAACCCCTTTATTGTGGAAAACTGGAAGATTGCTTTAGGTAAAAGCATTTTCCTTTACATGTGAAGTCAAAATCACCCAGAACTATTTGATTCAACATAATGTTTCCCACATATTAATTAGGTAGTCAAGTTCAGCTTGCAGGTTTTTGGTCAGGTTGTTAACCGCACCCAAAAACTTGCTTTTGTCTGACTTTTTCAGCTTTTGGCCTTTCTTTTCTGTGAAGTAAAGATCAATCTCAGTAGAAAAGGCCTTCAGCAGGGTTTCAGATGTCATTCCACTAAGGTGAAAGAGAGAAATTCCTCCATCTGTGTTCATGTTATTTTTGAAAACAATCTGCGACAGTTCTGCCATCCTCACAGCGTCGGGGTGAGCCCCATAAAACTGGGAAATCTTGTATCTTTGGAGTTCTTTCATCATTGTGAAAATGAAAGCGAGGCAGAGTTCTATGTCGACAACATTTGATCTATAGTTGTTTACGAGTTCCTCCACAGTGGATCGGTTTACCATCTTCTTGTTGGTTTTAAACGCATGAGCGCCAAAGCCTCCAGCTGATGCTGCAACACCAGCCCCAACAGCCGTAACAATCAGTGAGGTGCCCATGGTAACTGGAGCCAAGGCAATGCCTATCACCGCAGCCACGCCTCCTACAGCACCTGTGGTGCCTCCAGCGATCCCCATGGCCTTGTTCGTTTTCTTCATCTTTTCTAGTTGTGCACAAATGGCCTGGAAACTTTTGATGCCTTTCTCAAGGCTTTCCTTACGTTTCATCATGAGGAGGTTGTAGAGACGGCGGGCCTTTCTCAAGTTCATGGCTTTCTCTTCAAATGATCTGGCAGAGTGATAAGACACAAACAGATCCTTAAATTTCATAAGACAAGTCACTGTAACTTTGTAAAATGGATAACTAAATGGCCAAAAAAATAAACATAGTCAATAAAAATAATAGACAAATGATACCTTACAAACCATTTGAAGTGACATCAGTTGACCTCACAGATGTCACATAACACCGTCATACATCTGGGAGCCTTACTATAAGTTCTGCTATTATACAATCTAACTAGTATTTCTGCACCACAATCTGAAATAACACAGAACTGCTGTGGGTGTATTGTACAAGCGGGTCGCTGGGGTATTCAGGGGAAAACCGTTTCAACAATCTGTATTTGGCTAAGTTAGGCCCACGACACTGACACGGAACTACTCCACACCCCAGCTCTATGAACACATGCTGCCAATTTAGCTTTCCCACAATTTCGTGTGCTGCACTTCTCCACTTCTCTAACAAATCATTCCGTGTTTCGTTGATCAATTTATTTCTGTTTGCCTTCACCAACAGCAAGAATATCTGCTCTTGATTATAACTCTATGTAAATCTCCATTTAACAAGCTGATTTTACATGGTGCCAGAATGTCCTGAAGTGAAGCAGAACACCAGACGTACGATGGATCCCTGCGAGTCCATCCATTCACATTCTTGGGATATGGAAGAACATCACATACTGCTCATCTGTCTCCGACCACTATCTCTGTCCATTACCCTCCCATCTAGTCCACCAACCTTGTCAGGTGAGAAACTGGTTTGGCACTTTTTTTTTTTTTTAATTTAATCTACAACTGGGTTTTCTCTTTTCAGCTGCAGATGCGGAGGTAGGTTTGAAGCAAAACCACCACTTCCATGCAGAACCTCTCTAATAACATCTCTGCTTCTCCAACTTTTATCAGTCTTTTAGAAATTCCAATTTACTGAAGGACATTGGAGTTTTTTGAAATATTCTTTCACACAAACCCAGTCACAGTTCTTACCTGATTTCTTCCTCCAATCCAAGGCCATATATTGGGGATATGACATTAGCCGCTTGACCTAGAATTACCACAAAGAAACCACTAAGAATTACAGGTATTCACTGGTAAATACTGACAATTTCCCCAAGTTATCCTTTCATTCTCAATGTGTTCGATGTTGTACTCACTGGATACATTTTTGAGCCATTTCAGCAGCTCAGTGATGTCCTGGTAGAAGGAAGTTTTTATGTAAGAATTGGTTATAAACAGATTTGTTGACTTTATTTAAAGTGAAAGAAAGAAGCTTACATTTGTGTTTAATGCATATATGGAGTCGTAGTTGTTCAGCTCAGAAGTTGGTTGCAGTTGTGGATGAGGTTCAAGCCTCCTCGTCTGGAAGAGTTTGTTTTTTTCATGATTAAAAATAAACCATTTTAGCGTTTGAAAATGTTGAGTGTGCACATTAGCCTTTCCCTTATTATGTATACTTTGTCTCCCTCACCTTGTCGTTCGCGTCATCTGGAATAACTCTGATGTATGCAGGGCGACTCTTATTGTAGTAGTTTGATCCAGGCTGTGGTAAAGGTGGGGGGACTCCCTGTTACACACAAAAGGAGAAGCTTTAATTTTCAGCTCAGAAGAGAATGTGAATGACAGCGTGTTCCAAATTATTATGCTAATGATATTATTCTGTTATTTTCTAAATACCCAATGCGAATGGCAGTGATCATAATTTTGAAGTCACTAAACATGAGTGCATATATTGAATGTTATTGAAGAAATCTCTTAAAGATAATACTATTTTTCTAAAATACAAAAAGCCTTCAAATGCACTGTTCCACATTATTACACTCAACAGAGTTTCACAACATTTCCGAGATTCTAAAGAACTGAAAATGATAATTTGTTGAACTTGCTGCATTAGGAGGTCATATTTAACAAAAGGTATTCCAATCTGAAACATAGTAGGTCAAGTTACATTTGAACAGAAGACCTCTTATTTCTTGCATCCATTAAACTTGTGAGTTTTTGGAGAGTTTCTGCTTGAACTTCTTCAAGGTTTACGTACAACTGTAAGCGTCTGGCTTGCAGGTGTACGTGGATCCTGAATCCTACACCTTGGTGGGACTCCAGAGACACCAGCAGCTTCAAATATGTGCTTGCTGCTTTGTAATGGTATTTTAGTAGCTGCTCTCTTGATTCAAAGTTTTTGTCTGGCAGAAACCTTCCTCATTCTGCCTTTATCTGGACCAGCCCTTGTGTGCTCTGAATCAGCCACAAATCTCTCAAAATATAGTACGATGACCAGCAATCACATTGAGTCTTTGAGCACCTTTCGGCACGTCCCCTTAGTGGTCGCCACAGCGAATCAAATTTAACTGACAAGTGGTTTGGCAAAGATTTTTTTTTTTTACACCGGATGCCCCTCCTGACACAACCCTGTATTTCATCCAGGCTGGGGACCGGCACAGGGAGACCCAGACTTGGCTTGGCTACATAGTTAGGCAGTGGCGTGAAGGGTCTTCCAAAGTACTCACACTGGATGAAGCTCATTGCTCTGGGAATCAAACCCTGATTACCCGTGTACAAGTCCAACACTTAAAATGAAAGTTTGGGGGAAATTACATTTCTAACCAACAAAAAAAACACATCTGTTCTGCACTTTGTGCAACTAAAGAAAATGTATCGGCACAAAAAAAAATTATGAATCAGTTATTTCTAAATTGCATTGTTATTGTAGTATTATTTGTGCTGCTTTCTGAGTGAAAACAAACATTTTCATTTAATATTTAAAAGTTGATGGATCTTTTTTTTCTCAATGTTTGTTGTTACTACGTGAGTCTCTGAATTTTACATGTTTTTGTTTTCAATTTCCCCCTTCTTTGCATCAAGTAAATAAAACATTGATTAAAACCACAACTACAACTACTACAATGATTTAAATAAATCAATAAATCAAATCAATGAGTTTGCTAAATATGTGTAAATTCTTTATTGCTTTGACCACAATGTTTGAAATAAATCAATCACTCAAAGAAATCAAAAACCAGGAAATGAGATCATCTTGCATGTCTGCCCCAAAGCCAAAAAGCTCATTTTAAAAAGTGTTTTTTGTATTATGCTATGTATTATTCCAGTTAAATAAATATATCTAAGTGTCTTGGAAAAATTGTATCCGTTTTTAGACAAGCTAATGATTTTCTGAAACTGTAAAATGTCACTTGAGAAAAAAACTTTTTTTCCTGTTGTTTTATCTTTATTATTACACAGCATTCCAAATCTTTTTTCCTTTTTTTTAACCAAAGCTATGATTAAGTAAAATTATTAGAAGAGAAATTAGGTATTTGTTTCAATCTCTTAATATTGTTTGCCTTACCTCTGAAGTTTGAGTTTGAGCTGTGGGTGGTATGTCATAACAAAGACTGGAGGAGGAAGAAGAGAGTTGTCGATTTCTAGCAGCAGGAGTTGGTCTGTCAGAAATCGGAGGTCGTGGCTGTAAGAGAAAAAAATCAGGGTTAATGTTTGAACTTTTATCACTAAGTTAATTTTTTTGGGTTGGGAAACCCCAACTGACTGACAAAATTATGATATGACCCTAAATTAGGAGTTGGAGCAGTTGGTTTGGAACTGCTCTTTAAAAAAAAAAGTTTTTTCTTTATCTTTAATGTTATTTTTTTGTTTGTTTTTTTAAATATATTTTTGTATTGTTGCTTAAGTTTGTCCAGCTTAAGTTTGTTAAACTGGTGCGGATGATCCCAGGTCCAGTTCCAGCCTTGTCCGCCCATGTATCAATGTGTCCTTGGGCAAGACACTGAACCCCCACATTCATTCTGGTGGTTATAGGTTGGTGCCAATGTTAGACAGCAGATCATTGTGTAAATGTTTGTGTCATTGGGTATGAATGGGCCCAAAGTGACCGTAAGGGGCTTTGGGTCTTAAACAGCGTGATAATTCAGTCAATTCTAGTCTAGTAGCCCTACATCTACATGCTGACAACTATAGCATTCACCACCAATGCCCTAAAAGGTCAGATGACCTATGCTGGTTCAGTCAGCAACTGGACATCTATAGGTTTGCCTCACCTCTGAAATTTGATTCTGAAGTGTGGGTAACATGTCATAATAAGGATTGGAGTAGGAAGAAGGGAAGTGTCGATTTGTAGGAACAGGCGTTGATCTGTCAGAAATAAGTGGCCGTAACAGAAAAAAATCAGGTTTAATGTTTGAACTTTTACCAGTAATGACATTTTTTTGTTACAATTACTAACCCCAAAAGTCTGACAAAAGCTATGATATGACCCTAAATTAGGAGTTGAAGCAGCTGGCTTTGGACTTTTATTTTTTTCTTTAATGTTTTTGTATTTTTGCTTAAGTTTGTCTAGCTGGTGGGCAATACTTGAACAATAAAAGTGCATGAATTACTACTTGAACACTCAACCAGGCTCTTGATATTAACTCCTGTCAAATTAACTTCTGGGCAACCATGGTGCAGCGGTAGGGCCGTCAACCTCTGATCGGATAATCCCAGGTCCGGTTCCAGTTCCAGCCTTGCCAACGGTGGCCCAGAAGGGTTACAACACAACACATTAACTTACCACACAACACATTAACTCACAACACCACTCATTAACCCACAACACATTACCTTAACACACAACAGATTAACTCACAACAGAAGTAAAGCTGCAATTGAAGTACTATTATTCTGAAATTTCCACTGGGCTGAGCGGCTAACTACCTAACAGAAAGTAGCGTCACAGTGAGCTGTGGAGGGAGCACGTTTTTTCTACAAGAGAAGGCAGCTAGCAGCAGTGTTGCCAAATTTGGCGGTTTTGGTTCTAAAGTTGCGGGTAAAAATGGCTTTGGGCGGGTATGCATAATTTGGGCGGTTTTATGGTCGGTTCAGCGTTTTTCTCCCCTCATGAATATATAATAGTGGACTACGTTAGGCCGTGTGGCTGTTGGAATCCTGTGCACTGAGGCTCAGTGAACGGCAGAGACGCTTAATGGACCAGGTTCTGTCATCTAACCTGTTGCTGGGGGTGTTCTTTAAAGCTTGATACCGCGGCTGCGTGTGGGCGGAGCTACCAGCTAAATTTATGGTCTGATCGCTACATGGAGCTTGTCTGTGTCTATCAATGCATGGTAGACACAGAGAATGTGGAGAGATCAGGTTTATTATTTTCAAGAGTTTTGCATGGTAATCATGCTTCCATGTTTGAGTTCATAAAATCATCCCATAGAAAGTCTCTGCTTCAACTCCCGCAGTGAAAGCTGTGTCTTAATCTGACGCCCGTGTTTCCATCTGACAGAGTTTGAAGCCAAAGCCCCTCCCTTGCCTCTCTACCTGCTCATCTTCTGCAGCTTTGAACCGACCCTAAAACCGCCCAAATTATGAATTCCCATCCAAATTTAGAACCAAAACCGCCCAATCTAGTAACACTGCTGCTAGATTGTCTTGTAGAAAAACCGTGCTCCCTCCACAGCTCACTCTGACGTTACTTTTTATTAGCGTAGTTAGCCGCTCAGCTCAGTGGAAATTTCAGAATAAAAGCACTTCAATTGCAGCTTTACTTCAGTTGTGAGTTATTGTGTTGTGAGTTAATGTGTTGTGTGTTAGGTTAATGTGTTGTGTTGTGAGTTATTGTGTTGTGTTGTGAGTTAATGTGTTGTGAGTTGATGTGTTGTGAGGTAAGTTATTGTGTTGTGATTTAATGTGTTGTGTGTTAAGCTAATGTGTTGTGTTGTCACCCTTCTGGGCCACGGTACTTGTCCGCTCTTGTATCAAAGTGTCCTAAGGCAAGACACTGAACCCCCACATTGATTCTGGTGGTTATAGGCAGTGGAGCCGCTATCAGCGCGTAAATGTGTGTGTCATTGGGTATGAATGGGCCCAAAGTGACCATAAGGTGCTTTGGGTAGTAAAGCACTATATACGTATACACTATTTACCACTCTCTCTCATTGGAGGACAAACTTCGGGGGGGGGGGGGGGGTAAGGAAGGTACATTGGGGTAAAAAAGAGTAGAACAGCTTAAGTGTGTGAGCAGTATGAGATTTCAGTCAGTTCCTAGAGTCTAGTAGTCTTACATCTACATGCTGACAACATTAGCATTCACCACCAACGCCCTCAAGGCTGGTTCAGTCAGCCCAGCGCGACTGATAAAGGTTTGCCTTACCTCTGAAGTTTGATTCTGAGCTGTGGGCAGTATGTCATAACAAAGACTGGAGGAGGAAGAAGAGAGTTGTCGATTTCTAGCAACAGGAGTTGGTCTGTCAGAAATCGGAGGCTGTGGCTGTAAGAGAAAAACATCAGGTTTTAATGTTTGAACTTTTACTATTCATCTAATATTTTTCTTTTGTTAAAAGTTCTTCACATCAATGGGAAACCCCAAACGGCCGACAAAATGTTATGACATAACCAAACGTTTGTCCAGCCGGTGGGCAACATTTGTAAAATAAGAGTAAATAAATTACTATTACTAAGATGAAGAAGAAGATGAAGGATTTCATTGTTTTTGAGGAATGGAAGGTTGTGGCTTTTATATTTATTAATAAACCAGGACTTTTTTGATGTTTACTTTACACCACATCAAAATTCCTGAACTTCATCTATACTCTAGGCCAGGGTTGCTGAAATCCAGGCCTCAAAGGCCAGCTAGTTTTCCAGAAACCCTACCTTATCTGCCGGTGATTACCAGTACCTGGATTAGGTGTGTTTAGCCAATAAGGAGCTTCAATGGCAGGATGGTTGGAAAACATCTAGGACACCAGCTTTCGAGGCCTGAATTTGGGCACCCCTGCTGGACTAAACTTAAGACGGTTTGTTTTGGGTACAAATTAAAAAGAACATGAAGGATTACAGAATTAATGTACAGTGGGATTAAAAAAGTTATTTCACTTTAAAAAGATAAGTTTGATCTGTGATATTCATTATAGATGCACTTCAACTGTGATGAAGAAAATAAGTATTTGGTCAAAAACAAAATTTCATTTAAATACTTTTTAGTATAACCTTGGTTGTCAGTGACAGAGGTCAAGAGGTTTCCTGTAGATCGTCAATTGTGGTCCATTCTTCCAAACAGATCTTTTCAAAACAAGTGGGCAACAGACGTTAAACTCCCTTCACTGATTCTCTGTTGGACTGAGTTCTGGAAACTGTCAAGGCCTCTTGAGAATCTTGAAGTGTCATCAACAGGTTTGATGACAAAGCCCATTAGGCGTCTATACCTGGTGCGTTCACGGAGCTTCAGTACAGCCTAATGTAGTCCGCTATTATATATTCATGAGAAAACTGCCCAATCTGGCAACACTGATCCCGCTGGTTTTTTTTTTTGCCGCCCGTTCCCGTCCGCAGCACAATTCAAACCGCCCACTCCCGTGAGATTTGCGTTGGGTCCGGCGGGACCCAATCCAAATGCAGCCCTCTAGTCAGTATGCTAAGCAGTGATTGGTTAAAATTCGACTAAGTCATCATTTTTTTGACAAACACTCTCACAGATCTGGAGTGAACTTTTTGGAAGTCCCCACACACCTTCCACCCAGAGCGGCTTACACAAAATCTGTCAATCAAACATTTTGAATGTTCAATGTGTGACCAAATACTTTTATTGAGGTATCTGATTGGACAGTTTTTAACTTGAATGACTTGCACAACAAAAAAAATATTGTGAATAAAATTAAGATTAGCAAGAATGTGTTTAAAAAAAGGTAGCAGAGAACAGTATTTCTAACAAAGAGCCATTACTCTATAGAGTTCTATGGGATTTTGGCTTGCTGGAGTCAGCACATACTTCCTATTTAGAACATCAGGGGGGAGGAGTCACTCATTCCAAATCTCATACAGTCAATGACTGGACACCACGCAACCATGATTCCCAAGTTTAAAAATTACTCCATGTTAATCTGTGTATCAGACCCAAATTGTATGACCTCCTCCACCTAAAATCGCCCCCAAGAGACAGAAGACCTAGCTTGGTCAGCCCCACTGGAATCCTGGGGGTTTCCAGAGAGTGCTGGTGGGACAGGTCTCTCTTTTTGTGCCCCGATGAAGCTGACTGACAACCGTTTGTTTTGCTGAGGTAATTCAGAGTAACTCTAGACAACAAAATATATGAATATGAGAGCATTGAACAGAGGGGCTTCAACCTAAAACCTTCATTCTTAAATCAGTCAAAGCAAGCATACAAAGTTTGAATCAAAGTTTGGAATACAGTACACAATAATAACCCAGTCCTTTTTTCTGGATCATTCTTATTATTTCAGGGCAAATATAGATGAGTTCTCAGTCAATAATTGGACACCAGGCAACCTTGATTCCCAAGTCTAAATACTCAACTCAATTTATCTGGGAATCAGCCCGAAATGAGTGGATTTCCTCCACCTAAAATCACCCTCAAGTCAGCCCAGATCTTTAAAAACTGGAGTTTTTACAGAGTTTTATTTAATTCAAAGTCTGTTAAATTCACGAGACACTGCATGATTATTGGCTTGATGAAAGCTTGATAACACGTCTTACCTCTGGTGTTTGAATTATGACCAAAGTTGGTGATGAAGAAGATGAAGGAGAAGGAGGATTTTGACGTTTTTGGGGAATAGGAGGTTTTTGTTCAGATCTCTGAGTTTGGGACTGAAACAAAAAAAAAACAACATGCTTTTACATGTCAGTAAAGGTCTTAAAAAATGACTTCACAACAGCCTGACTGCATCTCTTGTGAGTGTTTTGTAAAATTTCAAGCTGATTTGCTGCTAAATTAGGAGTTAGAGCAGCTTGCTTCAGCTCTGTGGCAGTAAAAGTCTCCAGTGGACTCCTGGGAGTGTTCACGTCCTTCTGGTTTGACAGGTTTCTCTTCCATAGCAGTTTAGTACAACAAAATTTCACTTCGGGGATTAATAAAGTTGATCTTGAATCTAGAATCTTTAATCTCGTATGAAAGCTTATTGATATCTGCTTAAATTACTGAAGTAAATCAGAGTGACCCAAGACAATCCAATATTAAAAATCCTAGGACAGAGATGCTTCAAATCATTTTCTAATGCTGTGTTCACACAGGACATGAGCCGTGCACTCTTAAATGTGCATTCTTGAACGCATATTTAGCCCATGGTGTTCACAATGGACAAGCAGGCAGGAGCTGCTTGTTCCTCTTTTCCCTCTTTTTCTTTTTTTTAACCTTTTTGCAAGTCCGGTACCTACAGTTGAAAGAAGCTTAGCGTGAAATGGTGAAGTGGTGCAAGTCACATGAATCTTGTTCCAGGTTTTTTCTTTCACATCTGTGTTCCGCAATCATTCATTTCTCCTCCATGATCAATTTAGAGGGGTTGCCATTCATACGTCACTACCAAATCAGAGTTTGACCTGGTTTAACCGTCTGTGTGCCATCAATAACCACACATTTTGTTTGGGAGAAGTTTTTTAGTTTATTTTTTCTACTTATTCTGTCCAACAGCTGTGCAAACAGATGAGGGCTGAAAGCCTCGTGTTGGAGATATTTTACAGGGGGTTATGAATCTTCTGACACGCAAGGTATATATTTGAATAAACTCATTTGGTAATTTAGGGTAAACTTTATTTATATTGATTATATTTGCATCAGTTTTTGTTGGACTGGACGGAACGGAAGAAGAGGGAAGAAAAGAGATGGACGTTAGAGAGACACCCCAAGACTCAGATGTGATGTGATCCCTGGTCTATGGTCTTTCCAAAGAACTCAGGGATCCCTCTCCCTGAGTGGAGAGAGGGCCACCCATGGGCCCATGGAGCAAGCACGCAAGGGACACAGCCACTGTTGCTGAGAGCCCAGTCCCCCCCCCCACCAGGGATGGTGTAAGGGACAGAAGATCAGAAGTCCCATCTTCCTTGTGTGGTGTGTGTGTTTGTTTGTGTGTGCATGTTGGACACACAAACAACCAAGGGTCCCACATGTCTAAGATGCAATCAAAACTAAGAGGGGAGGGGCCAAAAACCAAGCGGCAACCATGGGAGGGGTGGCCATATGAGGAAGGAGGGAAGGTCGGGGACAGCTGATAGACTGAACCTCGATTGGTGAAACAACCGTCCCTCAGCCCCCCGCAGTGTTGGGCCCCAGTCTCCCCAGCCCAGAGGCCCCATTGCTCGAGAGCCGACCCACCCTAGGCCCCACACCCCCCACCCTACACAAAGAGAGAGGAGCCAAGAAATAGCTGGTCCCAGGGGCAAGTCCAGGCCCCGTCCGCAAGCGCTGCCCCTCCCACAGACAGCCCCCCCAGGACAGAGCCACTGTGAGAGCTTTGAATGCTGAAGCCTGAATCACGTGTTTATGTGCATTTACATAAACTTTTCATTGAAAGTGGTTGCTTGAACATGCGTTAATATTATAGGAATATCCTGTTAATATTTGATGTCAGATTTTGTCCCTTTTTAACAGAACTGGTGTTTATAGAGACTTACAACATTTTGTAAATGCCCGTAAATTGTGATCGATGGCTCAACAAATAATGTAGGAAGGCAGTAACATGTTTGTACCTCTGAAGCTTGAATCCTTGTTGATGATGGTGTTTCATAACCCTGAGCAGAAGAAGGACTTCGCTGTTTTGGAGGAAGCAGAGGCTGTTGTGGCTACATCAGAAAAAAGAAAAGCGCTTTTTGTTTTGCTTGCACATTTCAAATCAAAACATTCTTTTACTCCTCTTGAGTGACTTGCAAAAAGCTAAGAAAGGAGGAGTTGGAGACTTTCTTTGTTGTGCAGATTCTCCTGTTGTCATGGGACCTACACCACACTTTTTGCAAACTATTATAATATGTATTTAAAGCTCTTGAATTAGAGGCCAAACTTGAAAGGATCATACATTTTTTTTATGCTTTTGTCCTTTTCTGGATTATTTTTTTGTGTGGTTTTAGTGTTGTTCATGAAAATTTACTTTAAGAACTCCAAAAGTGACTAACTACTCAGGCTGAGCTCTAACCTCATTTCCTTGTGAAAGCTAGGAATATCTACAATTAAAGTTAAAAGGCCACAATATGTCCGTGTCACAGATATGATCCGTTTTGTTTATGTGCTCCTCACGATATCTATCATCAGTCTGTGTGGGAGTCATAATTCAAAGTAATATGCAATTCTAAAATGACAATTCAATTTACAATTTTGTAAATTGTATATGGCAAAGTGCATTATCATTTTAATTATGACATCAAAAACCCTTGACAATTTAAAATGCAATTGATTTGTTTGTTTTTATCACATTGAACTGTAATATTGAATTCTAAATTGCAAAATGTATTTTCATATTCCGAGCCTGAATTGCATGTAGAAATGTCAATTGAAAAATGCATTTAAAAATTGCATGATGAAATTACAAATTGAATTGTCAGTTAAGAATGCCATATTACTTTAAATTATGACTCAAAAAAACTTTCATAACTGTTTTGTTCTTTGTACTTACTTTATCCACAAACATCAGAACAAAACGGTGGGGAAGTATCAGATATATTGACTAGTATGTGCTATTTATTTTGGTCTTTGGTGATGCAGAAAATGAGTTACTGATGTTTTAGGATCTGCCTGTTCTGAGATTTAAATTTTGCCTTGCTGTACAGTAGATCCTCATGAAGCAGCAGAGGCAGGCAGAGGCCGTCAGTAAAGTACTGGAAAACAGCCCAGACAAACAATTTCTCATTAAGTCACCCTAAATAATCTCATGAACATCCCTGGTGTTCATCATTGATAAAACAAACTCAACAAAAATTCCTAACATAGCAACACTCTACTCTTAGAGTGAACCACTGTGTTTGAGTAATGCAAGATGTACATCAGGACTATAACTGCTGTAGTCCTAAAAAAAATTTGCAACGAAAACAGAAAAAAGGATTTCAAAGAACAGAAAAAAATTATAGGGAAAGTTAGACTTTACTGCTTCTAGTCCTAGGGTGTGGGTTTAAAAAAACTAAAATAAACAGTTCATACTGATTAATATTTAATACTTCCTCAACGTTTTCCTCTGCAATCTTTGTGGATAAGGTGAGTAGGAAGAACAAAACAAACTGGTGATATCATGACGAGCACAGAAACTAAACTGAACACATCTACACGACAGACACATTGTGGCTTTTCAACTTTTAATTGGAGGTCATTTTGTAGTTTTCATGAGCAGATGAGGTTAGTTAGTTTGTTGTTCTATGCTTTTGCAGTTCTTAAAAAATTTGAATGAAAAACACAAAGTAATAGAAAAAACTGAATGCACAATGCTTCCATAAAAAGAACTAAAATTTGAACATGTCAAGGTTTTTCCATATTCTGTGGTGTTGGTGTTTGTACAATTTTAAAATAAAGGAATATTGTGTTTAGTGGCTTGATGTTAATGCTATAAGAGTATAGCTTACCTCTGAAGGTTGACTCTTAACTGGAGTGTCATTGCAAGGAGTATTTTTTCGTTTTGGAGGAACGGGAGGTTTTATGTTTGAACGCAGAGGTTGGAGCTGTAAGAAGGAAAACAAACGTTGGTACTTTTCCCAGCAAATGCTTTCAGTTTGGTTAGTAATGTAACTAAAGCATTTGAGAGGTTTCTCTACCTCAAGCACATATGAAGTATTTTAGGAAGGAACAAAAGTCCTGCAGTACTGACCTCAGCAGATGGACCTGGTGTTAGTCTTGACTGATATTTGTCTGTTGGGGTTTTTTTGGCAGCTACTGGTGGTTTGGGGGCAGGACGAGGTGGCTGAGGCATCTGGTAAATTAAAAAATAATTACATTTTTTTTAATACACTGTAGTTATCCCACGAAGGGAAATTCTTTCTCCGCATTTCACCCATCCCCTTGGGGAGAGGTGAGCTGCAGCCAAGGCCACGCTCGGGAGGCGGTAGCATTAAGGGTCTTGCCTAAGGACCCTCACTGGGTGATGTTAATTGCTCGCCATTGATATGGTAATTACCCCCAGTACCATTGCTCATTCCCCTCCGGGAATTGAACCATGGTTTCCTGCATGATAGCTTCCCACCTTACCAACCGAGCTACCCAGCCGCTACAATTTGAATGCATGACCTTCCAGTCTCGGAGCTGACACACATCCACTGGGTCACAGAATTGGTTCAGAGAACATACAACCATGTATACGATCTTCCAGTTTTTCTCAGTCTTTTTAGTACAATTATCAGATCAGAATGAAATTCCCAAAACTATTTGTTCAATCTTCACATCATGATGTCACTTGTGCACATCATATAAGCAGTTTCTCACTTCTTTGAACAAGTTGCAATTGCTTTGGTACATCCATGCAAATGATTATGTACAATTCTCTGCTCTTTGCTACAATATCAATTGTTTATGTCATGTTGATCAAAATGTATTAGATAGTTCACTGTGCAATAGTCTTACTCCTCAAAACACCTAGCCATTAGTTCATTGTATAATTCATTAACTGCAAAATGGTTGACCAAGTTGTCATGATATGACAAACATATTTCGCTGCATTGCAAGAGAGGATATTCGCTGTGATGTGGATGAGAATTTGTGGCCTAACATACAGGAACGACAAGAGGTGTAGGAAGACCACACCAATTCCTACTGCACTGCCTGCACTGTCCTATCTTTTTTTTCCTTTTGTGTTACTGTTTGCAGTGGGTTTTTTCTATGTTGGTATGACATGGTCTGTCAACAAATTACAATATGAACAGTAAAAGTGTAAATGTGAATCTTGTCCAGTCTCTTGCAATCAAACAAAAAAGGTGTAACTTACATTTTACAATAATTGTCATCAAAACTTTAGCCATAGTTTACATCAGAACCTCCCTCTAAAGTACACAGTTATATTGACAACATGACTAAGTCATTTGACTGTCTTGTTCGTAGACAATGACAAGGACTTGACATTCTGATGGCACTGACATGTTCAATGACATAAAGACTTAGTTTTGAGGATGAACTAAAGATTTTGAGCAAGTTACAGGCTTTTGCAAGGAATCCATAGTGTTTTGCTGTTTGTACAAATTGTTTTGAGAAATGCACACACGTATTTGCAAACTTTAATTCTGTTCTGAGAATTGTACTTAAACGACTGAGAAAAACTGTAACATACCTCTGTTTTGTTTGAGTTAACTGCTTGGTGGACGTAGGCTTTGTTGGTCGCATCGACCTGGTTGTCAGTGTCAATGATGTCGCTGAACTGAACTTTATTTTTCCGAGATTGAGGTGCTGGTTTAACATCTGCTTGGACTCCATCAGTGCCAGAACCCTTAAGAGAAAAACAGCTATTAGCTACAGGAAAAAATAAAAACAAAATAATTCTGAAATGACAGCAAATCTGTTTTTACCAATAATGTGTCTGGATCTTCATATATGTGCGGAGGTGATGACCTGCCACTTTGGGATGTCTTGAGAGCTTTTGTCAGCTTTAGGGTTGAAACCAGGAGGGAAAAAATACTTTTACAAAGAAAACCATTGACAAAAAACAATATGTGATAAGACAGCCAGATATAGGCATATGAAAGGCAAATGCCTTGACTGCCCCACCAGATGTGATAATGTGTTTAAGAATCTGACGCTCCTGCCGCGTGTGGGAGGAGATACAGTCAAAAGTTTTTCTAGCCCTCCTTATGAAATACAGAGAAGATGCTGAGAGATCCAGTTTTTAGATCAGTGAAAATAATTTCCCGCGGCACACCTGACCATCTCTCACGGAACACTAGTGTGCTGTGGTACAGTGGTTGAAAAACTGCTGTCGTGCACTAAGTAATGAAGGACACAACCTATGTCTGTTGTTTATTTGGTTTTATTAAAATGTTACCTTCTTGGACTTATAAAAACCCAGCTATCAGAAATGTTCGCTATCAGAGAGTCAAGAGGTTTTAGCCTTTTGGACATACAACGTCTGCCTTACATTTTATCTCTAAACATCAGAGATGATCAATGAGAAAAATGTGTCCGGTTTGCTATTGTTTCAATCGTGACTGCAGAACGTCAACAGGTCCAAAAGACAACGCAGATAAGTAGGTTTCTCATAAATGTCTGTTCTATTTTGCACGTCAGCCACAATGATCAATAATACCTTTAACTCTGATTTATCCCATCAGCTTCTTCTGCTCAATTTTGCCCTCAAATCCTTTCAACTCCAGTTTTTGAAAACACTTCCACAAAAAAGGTAGAGATCTTTTGGTGCCAACAATCATCCAAAAAGACATCTTGGCCATATTAGAAGGAGTATTATGATCTAAATGAAATTATGAAGGCTTCCAAAAAGTTTTAAGGAATATTGTTTTATGTTTTATGCTTAAGTTAAAGTAATTTTTGTAATGTTTATGAGCCAGAAGAAGCTGCAGTAAATCTCCCTGGGAAACAGTTAATCCTTTTCCATATTAAAAAATTTAACAAAATAATGTAATGCTTTATTATTAACCCAAAACAATTCAATTAACATTTTGTTTTGATAGTTATATAAGTGCAGTTATTATTTACAAATGCAATTCTACATCACCTTTTGATTCCCAGCACAGTGTATTATTGCGCAACACTTTTATATACATATTTTCGACTTTAGATATTTTATCTTTTATTTAATGTTTTATGTTTTAGATTTAAAATGTATTTTTATTTCTAATCCTGACTTTTAAAATATTCAAAACACACCAACAGCATCATAATTTCATTGTGCATATAATGACAAAATAGAAAATTCTGATTCAATGGTTATTCCAAACGTCTAAATTTTGTCTACACACACCAGACTTGTGTCCAGATCTTTTTCCGTCTTGCTTAGTTAATTTCTCTTTTTGACATGTTTGAATTAAATTGTGGATCATGGCTGCAAGCTGAATTTCAGAAAATCAAAAAGTAGTGCTGTTGTTCCAAAGTGGGGTCACGAGTGTCTCTGTCAGGTATTTCAATCAACAGCATGTTTATTCAAACCATAATAAACTTTCACATAGTCTGAAATGAACAGTATATTTTCCAAATTCAGCTTCAAGGAAGCTATCTCTCAGATTCTTAAAATAAAAACCCCTTCTGTAACTTTTAAGCACAAAAAAGTTATCTGTAATTTTCGTTTTCTTTCTTTTTGTCAAATTTACCGTCTGGACCCTTTTGGAAAGAAATGATTCTTACCGCCATGCTGCAGGTTCAAAACCCTTGGTCCTCAGAGTCCCTGACTGTGAGTTCACTGTCATTCACAGGTGTTCTGCTCAGGTGTAGTGGTTCCCCACAACACATTTTACAGGTTTACTCTTCTCCTCTTGGCTTTGTATTAAGGAACTGATGCTCGAAGTTTCATAGACAAAAAGTATGAGGGTGGAGTCTAACAAAAACAATAGATGAGTTGACACATTTTTTCCCTTAAAAACTTTAGAGTGAATAAAACAGATCCAACTTCAGATGATTTGCAGACCTGGAATGTCTACTTAGTGAGCCCAGTTAATTTCATCTGAGGTTTTCAGAATTAATATTATCATCAAAGCTGGTTAGTAAGAAAATATCTGATTAGGATCAGTGACTTTATCGTAATGGAGTACCAGTAATAAGCGTTTTAAACCCTGTGTGGGACGTTTGTTTAAGCACATCAGGGATGGTGTCCTTTCACGTCAGAATTCCCCCTGTGTCACATTTTTTCGGTAACACAATAACTGATGATCTGTGTGTCTATGCTGCGTGCCAGTCTTTGCAGCTTTACGTCACTACAGATTGTATCTGAAAGTCACTCAGCAGGCCGAATCACTTCAGGTTCCATCTCCAGGTTTTTGCTTCATCATAAGCTTTGTTGCATTTTGCAGAATTTGTTGCCCAAAGAATTCCTAAAAAAGGAGAAGGAAAGTGAGTTTCAAACTGCCCCCGTTTCTGCTTTACTGTATGTGTGGTCTTTCTTATGGTGAATGAATATATATTTGTTTTGATTATAGGCGATTGAGTAGGTAGATAGATAGATAGATAGATAGATAGATAGATAGATAGATAGATAGATAGATAGATAGATAGAAACTTTATTAATCTCCCAAAGGAAACAGTAAAAAGACAGTTCACAAAATAATATCAGGCAGGTTTATTAAACAGCCTGATAGCTGTAGGGACAAATGAGTTTTTAAACCGCTCTGTCCTTCAGCACAGTGAAAGGAGCCTATTACTCCGTGAGCTCCTCTGACCAGACATCGTGTTGTGTAAGGGATGTCTGGGATTGTCCAGGATGGTCTGAATCAAGGCCCTCATCCTCTTCTGCAGCACAGATCCCAGAGAGTCCACCCTCCTCCCGATCACAGATGCACATCTCTTAATCAGTTTGTCCAATCAAGTGCAATCCCTTGTGGTCATACTGCCACCCCAGCATACAACCCCATAGAAGACAGCACTCACCACAACCGACTGATGAAAGAGGAGCAACATGTCAGTACATACATCAAGGACCTCAGCTTTCTCAGGAAGAACAGCCTACTCTGCCCTTTCTTATACAGAGCATGAGCCTGCTCCGACCAGACCAGTTTGTGGTCAAGGTGCACACCCAAGTACTTGTAGGAGTCAACCACCTCGATTCCCCCACCATCGATGATCACTGCCTGGTGGGAGGACTTCTTACTAAAGTCAATGATCATCTGATTGGTCTTTGATGTGTTCAGCACAAGACCATTGTCCTTGTCGCCCAAACTAATGCTCAGTTTTTTATGCAAACAGATTGTCCACTGAAAAATGCACATATTTCCGGCTTTAACTGGTTAAAACAGATTTTGTTTTTGATGATTCAACTTGTCATTTTCCATAAGACTCCCTGTCATGACATCGGCAATTCAGGTCACTACAGTTGTTTTAACCACCATAAATGGGTTCATCCTTCTTCCACGATTTTAAAGTGTTCACATATATTCACCAATCACTGTATTAGGTAACGCCTTGCTGGTTCCAGGTTAGAACCCCCCTTGCCTTCAGAACTGCCTTAATCTGTAATGGTGGCATAGATTTAACAAGGTACTAGAAACCTTCCTCACAGAATTTGGTCCATATTAACATGATAAGCATTACACATGATGCCAATCTCCTGTTCCACCACATCCCAAAGGGATTCTATTATGTTGAGATCTGGAAACTGTGGAGGCCATTTGGGTCCAGTGAACTCATTATTCTATTCAAGAAACCAGTCTGAGATTATTCCAGCTTTGAGACATGGCACCTTATCCGGCTGGAAGTAGCCATCAGAAGATGTTACACTGTGGTCTTAAAGGGATGGACATGGTGAGCAACAATACTCAGGTCGGCTGTGGCGTTGGAACCACGGTCAATTTGTACTAAGGGGCTCAAAGTGTGGCAAATAAAAAAATCCAGCACACCATTACACCACCACCACTGCCACTAGCCTGCACCATTGATTTAAGGCAGGATGGATCCATGCTTTTGTGTTGTTGACGCCAAATTTTAACCCTACCATCTGAATGTCGCAGCAGATATGGAGACCCAGGGAATCAGGCAATGCTTTTGTAATCTTCTGTTGTCAAATTTTGGTGAGCCTGTGTGAATTGTAGCCCGAGTTTCATGTTCTCAGCTGATAGGAGTGGCACCCAGAGTGGTCTTCTGCTGTAGCCAATCTGCTTTAAGGTTAGACGTGTTGCACATTCAGAAATGTTATTCTGCAGACCTTAGTGATAGGGCGGTCGACCCATGATCGTAATATTGCAGGTTCGATTCCCGCCTTGCACGCCCATGTGTTGAAGTGTCCTTGGGCAAGACACTGAACCCCACCTTGCCTCTGGTGGGAGGTTGGCGCCAGTGTTCGGCAGTGGAGCCGCCATCAGTGTGTGTGTGTGAATGTGTGTGCCCATGGGTGAATGGGACTGTGACTGTAAAGCGCTTTGGACCTTCGAAAGAGGGTAGAAAGTGCTAAATAAGTATACGCCATTTACCATCAACAAAGCCATTCTGCCCACTAAACTGCCACTCACTAGATATTTTCTCTTTTTTTGGCTAATGCCTGAAGACGATTGTGGGTGAAAATCCCAGTAGATCGACAGTTTCTGAAATATTCATACCACACTGGCTGGCAACAACAACCATGCCACATTCAAAGTCGCTCCAATCCCCTTTCTTCCCCATTCTGATGCCTGGTTTGAACTGCAGCAGATCGTGTTGACTATTTTTACATGCTGAAATAGATTAAGTTGCTGCCATGTGATTGGCTGTTTAGAAATTGATTGCGATCATGAACTGTCAGGACCTGAGTTTCCTCGATGTAGTAGTTACCAGAATCAACCTGTAGCTCAGCCTTGTCTCTTCCTGGTCTACTCTTTTTTTTAAAAATCAGGCCAGTAAAACAACAGCAAAACAAAACAATAAGGGATGGGCGGACAAACAATGATCTTCTTGTTATGGTGTTTTGAAGAATGTGGTGTGTTATGGTGTTTTGAAGAATGTGACAATGTCCTTGAGAGAGAGAGAGTAGCAAAAGAACAGAAATTTCTTCAGCATTTCTGGTTTAACCATTGTTGCAGTAAAGATAAAATTAATAGTTTCAGAAAAAAAAATCTTAATGGAAAAGAATATAAATTGCATCAAACAATAGATGTTCTGTTGAACTTTTTACTTCTATTTTTAGCAACTCTTTAATAGTTGTAGCAGCTGAACACACAGACGCTGGGAGCCTTTTTTTTTTTTTTTACAGATTTTATAGTTAAAGTTGGAGTCATGTTTTCATGAGGAAACACATTGAAAGCAAATTTACACCGAAATATACAGAGAGCAGTTTAACTTTTTGCTAAATTTAGGAATTTTGTGACTAATTTGTGCCTAAGTGTGTAATCAACCAGCAGAATTCAGTAATGAGTACCTGTTTTGTCTGTGCTGCCACAAAATTATGCAACACACACACAATTTGACAACACCCTCATGTTCCATAATTTTATTTAGCCATTTTACACAAAAAAAATAATTTTCTAGACTCGTATTACGGGGGTGGGGGGGTTGTCAAACTCAGTTGTACCAAAATGCGCTTTAGGTTGGGGGCCTAACAAGATGAACATTTATTGAACACACTAAAGCTTAACTTTTTGAACATAAATATGAATAAAATCAGACAGGAGTATTACAATAATACAGAATAAATCAAGTTAAACCTTAAATAATGTATAGTATTTTGATCCATAAAAATATCTTCTGTCAAATTATACAAATGTGAATATCCTGCGGAACAAAACTAACAAAGCCTGAGAATATTCATAATGAGAAATAACAAATCAAATCATTCCATTTTCTTTGCTCTTTTGTCAATATTTTTAGAGCCGAACTCCTGGCATCATTTTCAGCAATAAGTTTATTTCTGCTAGGTGTGTGATTTCCTGTCTGTCTTTGTAAAACGCATCAGAGGGATTTGATTTTTTAAAAACCTGTTATTGTGAATATCATATTTAGGTCATACAACATAAAACCAAATCATATAACTCATCACCAGGATTACTCCAAAAATATTTGACATAATTTACTCCCAAGTAACCCCCACTGGAAACATGAAGCTGTCTTAGAACCAGAGGCACCATGGACTTGGGAACAACCTGAACACAAGCAGCAGCATCAGAATTATCAGGGCGTATTCTCAGCAACCTAGACTTCTGCACTTGGTGCCACACAGGGGCATACTTCTCCAACTCTGGAGAATCCGGCAACAAGTATGCAGCTTTTTTTTTTTTTTTACAGTTAACTAGCTGTGCCAATTCTACATCTGCCTTCTGGGCTTCCCCTATCTCATCCATTTCTGTTACATTTCCAGCTCAGGGGATGGATTTTCCTGTAGAATAGCACACAAGTTAGCATTCACTAAAGCAGATTTCTTTGCTTTTTTGCATCCACAGCTCTACTTCCTTGAGACATGCCTGGGGGGCAGAAGAAGTTAGGGTGGGACATGGGTCCATTTTTACATGTAACTGTGTGTCATCGGCGTAACAGTGGAATGAAATTTTGTGTTGTGTGATGATTTGTCCGAGTGGAAATATGTAGAAGGTAAAAAGTGAAGGTCCAAGAACAGAGCCTTGAGGCACTCCGCAGGTGACTGCATGTGTGTGAGATTTAGCAGTCCCCAGAGCCACATATTCTGTCCTGTTTGTGAGATATGATTTAAACCAGTTGAATATGTTCCCAGAGAGCCCAGCAGCAGCATGAAGATGGGTAACCCTGCTATCCTAGGCACTTTAACGTTGGGAGTTGGGTCATCTAGACCCACTAGACAGTGCGCTGAACCTTTTTTCTTCAATGATTTGTGATCTTCACTGGTGTCCATGGATTACATGAAATCTTTCCACCTTTATCCACCTTTGTCATGGTAGGGAGAACACGTCAAAGAAAGTGTGGGGTCATCTAAGATAGCACAAGGGTTAAGGAGAATGCTGTGATCCACGTTTTCAAATGCAGCTGATAGGTCCAGAAGGAAGAGTAGAGATGGGGAACCCTGGTCTGCAGCTATGAGTAGGTCATTCATGACTTGGACCAGGGCTGTCTCTGTACTGTGAGCTGACCGGAAACTAGAATGACATTTTTCATATATACTGTGCGATGAGAGATGATGGTGGAGTTGAGCGGCAACAACTTTTTCAAGAACCTTGGACAGAAACGGTAGGTTGGAAATAGGTCTATAGTTTGCCAAATTATCGGGATCCAGTGCAGGTTTTTTTTTTAAGTGTGGTCTAATAATGGCAGTTTTGAGAGCAAGGGGAACATGACCAGTTTGTAATGATTGGTGAATTATAGTTGTGATAATTGGACTGATACTTGAAATGTTGTCTTTGATCAGGGTTGTTGGGAGGGGGTCAAGTTAGCAGGTTGAGGATTTCATAACCCTTAAAATGACCTCAACCTCTTTCTGTGTAGTGAGTGTGAATTCAGGAGGGGTCCTTAGAGCTGTTGGTACAGTCGGATTTGCAAATGAAGTGGGAATAATGTAGTTGTGGTCATGAAGTTAGATCTTATGGAAGATAGTTTACTGGTGAAAAAATCCATGAATTTATCACAGCTGCTGAAACTAGCATCACTGTGGGTAAGTCTGGGGGGCTTAAGCAGAGAGTGTATGGTGGAAAACAGCTGTTTTGAATTTCCAGTGTTACTATTGATCTCGTGGGAATGTGGGGAACGTATTCAAAGTTGGCCAGCTGCTCCATCCACTGAGTTAACTGGCCCTCCAGATCCTAAAATCCAGCAAAGACATTTATGGTCTGTACGCAAACTCCTGAACTCCTTTCCCAACAAATAATGCTTAAAGTGTCTTGTAAATGTCACCATACTCAACAGCTCTTTCCTGGAGGTGGCATACTGATGCTCCTATTTAGACAGAGCACGGCTGGAATACGCAACACCTTTTCCAGCGCCCCTTTCTCTTGAGTGGAGTAGAGTAGAAAACAAGTCACACTTAGAAGGTTTAACTTTGAGGTTAGCCTGCTTCATTTTATCTAAGATTCCCCCTAGGCGGGTTAAGTGTTCCTGGAAAGAGCAGCTAAAGGTTTTCCCTGTTGCATAACTGAGCATATGTTGAATTCAAACAACCCTTGCAGAGTAGCAAACGCAGTTTTATGACGATGGTCAGGGTGTACTTCCACCTGCCAATAGCCACTAGCTATATCCAATGTGGAGAACCAACATGCTTGGCTAAGGCTATCCAAGGCATTTTCAATTCTAGGAAGAGGATACGCATCCTTTCGGATCACCTCGTTCAGCTTCCCGTAATCCACACAAAATTTACGTAAGTCCACGCCCTTTTTTTCTTTACCAGAACTACAGGAGCTGCCCAAGGACTGCAAAACAGCTGGATTAAATCATTAGCCAGCATTTGCTTCATATTTTCAGACCACTCTTGTTGCAGTTGCAAGGGTACTCTCCATGGGTGCATTTTGATTGGTTTTGCATCACTTGTGTCGATGTGATGCATCCTCAGATGAGTCCTACCCAAATCATGCTTGCCACAACTAAACACCGAACGATTATGAAACAACTGTCTAACTGATTTTAGCTGTTCTTCCGAAAATCCTCTATCCTCCAGGCCAAACTGCTTCATGAGTGTAAAAAAAGTGAAAGCCGCTGGCCATCCCCAACTTCCTTTTCATTGCCGCCTTTTTCTATTACAATGTCTGTGTGCAGTTTGCCAACTTTTACACTTTTAAGTGTAAGTTGGTCACTGGTAACATTAATGACACGAATAGGTAAGATACCCTGTTCAACTCGGCAGACTACACGAGCAATCAACAGGTCACAATGTTTGGACAGAGAATCTGAGGGTTCCAACATTCCTGAGACATAATCCACCTTCTCATTTTGCACCTGACCACACACAATGTACTCACTACGTGGGTGCACTGACTGAATGACCACAACTTTGGCTGCCAGAGACGGTTCTGAGTTGACTTATGGAAAACTTGTTCCCTTAATCTGACAAATACTCTTCTCAAGATTGACAATGGCACTGTGTTTTGCTAAAAAATCAAAACCCAACAGTCATCCGATGTTAGCTCAGACACCAAAAACTCAATGGGTAGGGTGAGTGTTGCAAGCTGACAGACAGTCTGCCAAGACCCCAAAACAACCTCCATTTACTGCGGTGGCTTTCCCAAAATAGTTTCTCAAGTCAGTCCCACTGTTAGTGATAACTAACCATATGCTCTTAGATATAAAAGAGCATGACGCCCCCGTATCAATGAGTGCATAACAGTCAAACCCACTTATTTTTGCCTTGAGATAGCCAGATTTACCCATTATGGCTTTTAAAGGCTATATTCCTCTCAGAGGTATAGGCAGGCATTGGGCCCTTGGTGCGTGCACCTGTTAGTTTAACTGCACATGGCAGTCGCATCTTAAATGCCTTGTACAGCCACACTCCCAACATGCTCTTCTTCGCTCCAAGTCATCATTTGTGTTGGATGTACATGGCTTTATCCTACCAGTAGGACCTGTTTTTTTGGTGTAGTGGCAGAGACATATGTTCAGTTGGTTCTACCAAGGTTTTAACCATTGACTGCAAGGACATGTCCTCCTGTTGCAAGGTCTCAACCACGCCCACCAATGCATCAACACGTTCATCAGAGCTTTTGTCAATCACAACATGCACTTTGGTGTCAGTTGTAACAAAACTGTTTTCCAGGTCTCTGATGAGTTCCAACTCGGAAGCCAGATCGATGGCAACCTCAAGTGTGGTGGGTTTAACAATTTGTAAAGTAACATGCAGGTCTCCCCTCCCCACATGGGCAATAAAATGATCTGTAGCCAACATCGCTTGAGTCATGACATCTTTAGGTTAAGAACTTAACCCCGGTTCTCTGAAATACGAGTGAGGTATCTCATTTATGGGACACGCCCCCTGCGCTGTCCCCCAGAAGCTCTTTTATGTCAGTCTTGACTGGCAGACAGAAAGTGACGTCTGCTCTCAGGAGGCGGGACTTCCTCCTGCTTTAAGAGCCGGACACCATCTTCTCTCCTCAGTCTAAGTAAGCACACCTCTTCCCGCTCCAGGCAAGGAGGGTGATAGCCCGCTATAGGGACAGTTAAGCTAGCTTCGGATACTACACCTGCCGTCTGAGAATGCCTCTGGGAGCGGAATGAGGTGTGTGAGAGCAGACATCACCTTCTGTCTGTCAGTCAAGACTGGCGTGATGTAAAAGAGCTACTGGGGGACAGTGCAGGGGGTGTGTCCCATAGCGAGATACCGAAACGAATGTTGAAAGAGAACTATGGAGTGATAAGCTCTCACCAGGGATGGGGTAGGGGACAGATGGTCCAAGGTCCCACCTTCCTTGCGAAATGCGTGTGTGTGTGTTTGTGAGGGTGTGTGTGTGCTTGTAAGTGTGTTTGACTGTATATTTTGAAGAGTAAAGGGTGTGTGTACTAAGGGGGTGCAGTTAAAATTGGCGGGTAGGGCGCTAAGAGGACATCTGTAGCAAGCACCCCCACCAAGGGCCCTACATGTCTAAGGTGCAAATAAAACCGAGAGAGTGGGGGCCCACACCATACGGCAACCATGGGAGGGGGACCACTGCCAAGCTCCTCCCCCCAAGGTGCATCGCAGGCTAAACCCCCCACCCCCTCACCCTAGTATGAGATCATATGAGGAAGGGGGTAAATCGGGGACAGCTGGTAGACTATTCCCATTTAAATGTAAATGTATTTTTTTTAATAAACCATCAATGTACCTATCTTCAAAAGACAGTGGACTCATAAATAATCGTCTTATATCTGTCAGATTAATCAGATTATAACTTTGTGAAATTGATGACGTCATATACGCCGTTTAAAAAAAGTAGTGTGCATGGGGTCTGAATTGCTTTTAAAATTCAGGGCACCACATAATGAAGCACAGTATAGTTTTTTAGTAGTTAGGGGTTTGGGTGGGAATTCTGACACAATCTGTTTTACAAAGCCCAACTGTGCACTAGAAACAAATGTCCAGCTTGGTTATAGAACAATTTATTAACTACAATTACAATTACAATTTATTTTACAATTACAATCTACAATTACAATTTATTTTTATTATGTTTATTAGTTTATTGCAATTTAATTTGTAATCTTTAGGACATGTGGTGGGGTGATTTTTTTTTTAATTTGTTTTTGGTTTTGGCTTAATTTTTGGCTTAATACCTCACTTGAGTTTATCTCATTGACCATTTTTTGATCTGGTTAATTTTGACAGAATAATATTCAGTTAGCATGGCCGTTCCTTTGTAGGCTTCGTTTTCCTATTTGAAATCTTTTGGGTGACATCAGAAAGGATCCAGTGTTTGTCTGTGCTCTGTGATTTCCGTGCATGAGCTATTGACAAAACTGCCAGGTTTGAGCCATTTTTTTCTTGCAACATGAATGCAACCTTACTGACCCAAAAAGGGAGCATAAAAACCAATCTGTGAAGACATACTTCAAGCAGTGAATATGTGTAAAGTGGTTCCAATAACCCAGGTTTATACCTTTATGTTTTTAGAATTTGGCGTCTTTTTTTTTTCATATGTTCAAAAGTTTCTTCAATATATCAGCCATTGCATTGTTTAATTTATTTAACCACATTAAGGCTTTGGTAAAAATGAAGTTCAGACAAAAAGTATTTAAAAGGGGATATCAAATAAATGCAGTGAAGACAAACAGCCTCAGTAAAGTCTTTGTGATTTTTTAATGTTTGTTTATTTCTGCTTTGTGATTTTTTGTGCCTTTTTTTACAGCACAGTCACTGGATTTATGCTCATCATTGAAATGTATTTTCTTTACCCTCAAATAAAAGCTTAGTAATACCTCAGATATACTGTCCAAAACATACTTCCTGTTTCACAACTCAAACTTATTTTTTCCGTTCGTAATCACGCATTTAGAAGTTAAGAAGTTCATGTTATGGAAGCGTTTAGTGTCCTGTTCTGTCTTTTATAATCATCCTTCATTCACAGTCACATGGACGGCACCTTGTGACTCTCGCTGCTCCTTTTACCAAGGAGGATGATGGTCACACTTTTCAACCAATCAGAACACCCTAAGAATTATTTTCCTCCAATCATAGAGCGGTAAAGCGGTAGAGCAGAGTAAGTCCGGATACTGTGGAGTCCTACCCACCTTATACTCTCTGCGTCAGTTTGAATCGTTGATTTGTCTGTGCACAGAGTTTAGCAGGACATTTCTTTAAGTTTGAGCTTTTTCTGGAGAATGCCGGACATGACTCAGCTGGGGATGCTGTGTATCATCGGGGCGCTTCTGATAAATCAATGCGCCGCCCTCATAAGGTAAAATGAAATGTTAAAATGTTCGTTTTATCCAACTTTATTGGAAAGATATCACGAAGAACGAACGTGCTTCCAAATATTACCTAAACGCTATAAATTTGTGTGCGCGCGCGCAAGAGGAAGGCGGTGGCGTTAATGATAACACTCAACCAGGAAGCAAATAACCGAGAAAAGGCGACCAAGTTCCAAAAAATCTACTAAAATAGCATGAATATGTAAATAAAATTATATTACTTATTGAAATAAAAGCCTAATATATTTTATTATTTCAATTTAGGTTATTTATAAAATGTCATTAGCGTTGCTGAACCCAAAATACAACAAGTGAGAATAAAATGTATAACTTTCCTAATTTATTAATAAATAAATAAAAATCCAGTTTGGCAGATTTTTTATAAGACATAAAGGATAAAAAAACTCAGACACTTGTAAATATTTAAAAAGCAAATATAAGATTTAGATCCAACATAGAGGAATAAATGCCCCCCCCCCCATCCCCTTACTTACTTACTTTAAAAGTAAGATGCATAAAACTTCTGTTGAGAGTTTTTTTTTCCTAAGTTACTAAATTAATTTTTATGTGTCAAAGTGTAATATTTACCATGCTGGTCTGATCATTTCTGTCTGTTATTTTCAGGGTTCCTCTACATAAAACTAGGAGTCTGCGGCGCCTCATGAGCGACAATGGGATGTCTCTGGATGACCTCCGGGCTCTGGGAATGAGGGTGGGGTCCCTGGACAGCTCCGCCTCCCCCGAGTTACCTGTGGAGAGGCTGACGAACTTCATGGATGTACGTACACCCCTGACTTTCCTTAACCCCAAAAAAGTCATCAGATAACTGCGATAATTCAATTGGATGCTTTTACATGCACTTCCAAAAAAGGGGTTTGCATGTTTCCTTTTTCCGATTTCTTTCAGTTTTTGTGCTTGCAGACACTCAAACCGTGGTTTTTGGTAACACCTGGCTCTCATAAGACCCACTTACATTAAATCGTGTTTTTGGTGTTTTTAACATGTTCTTGTAGCATTTTTCTGATGATTGATGATATCCAAAACAATAAAATAAAGCTGGAAATTTGCATTGCTGAGTATTTCTTTATTCAAATCACTGTAAATCAGGAGCAGACATGAAAATGCTTTAAAAAAAAGCTGATTTGTGATAAATTTGTGGAAATACGCTGGGCGGGCCACAAGCTCCCTGCTCCACTCCGCAAAGGGAAGGGAGGCGGGGTTGCTCCGTGCCAATGGTCCCGCCCACAACTCAAAGGTTGATTTCTACTGCCGATCTGCAGAAACTATGTCCTAGAAAGCCACACAGGTTTTTTTATGTATGCATTCTCATAATCAAATCAAAAGACAACTAGGAACCCTTTTAAAATAGATCAAAAGAGGATTGGAGTGGGTCTTTAAAGAAAGCATGTCCACAGTTATAGAACTAATGTCTACAGAACATGCTACATGCCTCTGCAGTCCTTTGATACTCCATGCATGTAAAATCATCTGTCTTTTCTCTTTCTTTATAAAATAAAAGAATAAAATGAGTCAGGTAAACATGGATACAGGCAGAAAGAATCCAGATTATTACATGGACATGTGGGTGTGTCCCTCATCCACCAGAAAAGCAGGTCATGATTTTATTATTGGTGCAAAAAGACTCCACGCTGTGGGTTTATCCGAAGAGTTGAAAGTTTTCCATTTAGCTCTCATTCCTGTGGTTCTGCAGGAATGTTTTCAGCAAATATTTATCTGTAAAAACTTTAATTCAATAGAGGTTTGGAAACTAGATTACCCCACATTTTTCTCTTGTAGAAATGAGGTTTTAAAGTCCTTTGCTCCATGTCAGGACAGACCTGAAGTAAGGGAAGGTGTCCCAGTTTGTCAAAGCAGTTCAGCTAAAGAAACCTTCATTTGTGGGTATTTAGCATCAGTCAACTTTAAGGGAACATATTTCTGCAGTTAAGCGTCTGTATGGTATGTAAAATGTCTGTGCTGCTGGGTCTTTGTTCTTTGTTTTGGCTGCAGACTCCTGACCCCCTTTAGTTTCAGGCTAACTCCATGTTTGCATCATGTTCTGTCAACCTTCATGTCTCCTCAGGCTCAGTACTACGGGCTTATCAGCATCGGCACCCCTCCACAGAACTTTTCTGTCCTGTTCGATACCGGTTCCTCCAACCTTTGGGTTCCCTCCATTCACTGCTCCTTTTTGGATGTGGCTTGCTGTGAGTTTAATGTGTATTTTTTTCTACTAAACCTCTGAATTCTGTTCATAAATATCTCTTCGTTTGGGTTCCAGAAACAGCCAAAGAGAACCAGTAAAACATTATGGAATTCCCCTGAAGCATCAGTACAAAAACAAATATAATATGAAGCATTTACCAAAAAGTAAATGTTTTACATATAAGAAATAAAATTCAAAATGTGTTTAAAGTAATCCTTTTCAAAAAGAACTTTTTGTTTTTTAACTGTTGCTTGTGTTCAGTCGTGGATTTGTTTGAAAGGTCAGGTCCGCTGCTATAACCCCGACTACAAGAAGTCCTCCCAGTTCTGCACAAACTCAGTGGTTTAAAGGCAGATTATCAAATACTGTAGCCTTCTTCATTTAGACGACACGCAAACAAGAGAGGAGAAAAGCTACGTTCACGCCGCCCTTGTTCACTTCCAAAAAAGTGGCTACTTATGTTGCTATGACCGTTTTTCGGCTATGCGTATAAAAAGCGCGGCCATTGAGGGCGTGACACCAGTTCAAACGTTGACCAATCAGGGACTTGGATTTGATAGTGACCTATGGGTAGCATCTTTTTGATTCATAGAAGTGCCAACAAAAGGTAGGCAATGAATCGATTTAATCGTTTCATTTGAATTTGTAATTTTAGACAATTAATATTGGGGGTAAATCAAGATTTGATTTCTCTTTATGAGATGCTCAAGCTAGCAGTAGCTGAACATCTGCTTCATTGTTCTACAAACATTTTCCCAGCTTATATTTAGTTTAACTTTGTGTTTGAGCCAATTTCCAAAGGAGGTGTTAAAATCAAATAGTTTTAGTTTAACATATTCCAGCATTTGTAAATGTGGTCAAAGAAAGCAAAAGCAGGGAGGAAAAAAATCAGTTAAAATCGAATTTGAGATAAAAAAAAATCTGAGATATTTTATGTTTTGGCCATATCCCTCAGCCCTAGTGCCAACCATTTGAAATTTATCACAGAGGAGAAATACATTATTAAGGTTTGTGCCTGGCCAGAATGATATGACGCAGTATTTCATACATCGGAAAACAAAAGCCTGGAGCAAAATTCCCCAAATTTGCAGCGCTTTGACATTTGGTAGCAAGCCTCCTCCAACATGCCAACAGCGACAGTCCAGTGTGAACACCATGAGCTAAATGCTTAGCGCATTTAGAGCGTTCTTGAACGTGCATCACATAGGCAATGTGTCCAAAGCTAAAAGGAGCTGATGTGGGGGACCACTGATGGAGTCTGAACTTCTAACCCCAAAAGTGAACAAAAAAGCAGAACAAGCCTTTTTCCTTCAACTGAAACCAGAAGTGCTGTGAGCTTTGGAAACCTCTTCTGGTTTCAAGCGTTTGTCAGTTGAAGAAAGTGTCGGGAGTTTCCGACTGAACATCTTCTGCCTTTAGGGGTCCATCGTCGCTACAACTCAAAGAAGTCCAGCTCCTACGTAAAGAACGGCACCGAGTTCTCCATCCGGTACGGCAGAGGCAGCTTGTCTGGCTTCATCAGTCAGGACACCGTCTCTGTGGGTTGCAGAAGCTCCAAGTTCCTCTGTGTCCATCCTCACTCCTGTATTTGGTGAAGACCTCTGTGACTCCTCTGCTCCCAGGTGGCGGGCCTGTCCGTGCCCGCCCAGCAGTTCGGAGAGGCAGTGAAGCAGCCCGGCATCACGTTCGCCGTGGCTCGCTTTGACGGCGTCTTGGGCATGGCGTACCCTTCCATCTCCGTGGCTAACGTCACCCCTGTGTTTGACACAGCCATGGCTGCCAAGCTCCTGCCTCAGAACATCTTCTCCGTGTACATCAGCAGGTCTGAGCTCCAGCGGCAGAGAGTTCCGGTTGTGAAGTTCTAGGGGTGAAGCCTAGTTTCCGTTTGTCACTCAGAGACACGGCGGCAGAAGTCGGAGGAGAGCTGATTCTGGGAGGGATCGACCCCCAGTACTTCAGTGGAGACCTGCACTACGTTAACGTGACGCGAAAGGCCTACTGGCAGATCCAGATGGACAGGCGAGTATGGGGAACTGAGTAGAAGAGGCCCATTAGTTTTGCTTCATTTTTCTCATAGTCTAAAACCTGCATTGAAATGTCACTTTTGACCGAAGAGGCTGCCGTTTTGTTAAAGGCCAAAGCCCTGAGCAGGTGTTGGAGGTAAGGCCTCTCTCTCCTCTGCCTGCAGGGTGGACGTGGGGAACCAGCTGACTCTCTGCAAAGCGGGCTGTCAGTCTATCGTTGATACCGGGACGTCATTGATGGTGGGACCTGCCGAGGAGATCCGAGCGCTGCACAAAGCCATCGGAGCTCTGCCTCTGCTGATGGGGGAGGTGCGCCCAACGCCACAAAAAAAGCCCTTTTTACATTTCTACACTTAGCTTCCTGTGTTGAAATGTTGCTCTGTGTAGAGCAGGTGGGAGGTATACAGACGGAACAGATCCACTGCTGTGGCCTTCTGATGAGCTGAGAAAGACGCAAAATCCTTTTAGAGTAAAGGCTTTTGGCCTTGATGTTGAGAAATTGCTCTTACTTTGACATGGTGTGCATGCATGTGTGGGTGTGTGTGTTTTTGTTTGTTTGTGTGGGTGCGTGGGTGTTAGTGTGTGTGAGCGTGTGTGAGCATGGTTGGATGTGAAGCTATAGGGAAGTGGTTGGTTCAGTTTTGAGTTTTGCAGAAAGAATAGGAACTACATTTGTCCGCCTGTCTCTTGCAAGGCAAAACTTTGAGTCCTTTTTCTGCAACCTTTTTCCCTCCCTCCATCCATTCATCCATCTTCAGAACCTGCTAAATTCCTTTCGGAGGTTGTTGGAGCAAACCCAGTTACTGTTGGTCAAAGGTTGAGTGCACCCTTAACAGGTTGCCGGTCTGTCGCAGGGCCACATAACCACATGCACACTTAGGTGCAATACAGAGTTACCAATTAACATATGAAGCATGTTAAACCGGAGTCCCTGGAGAAAATCCATGCATAAACCAGGGCCTCCTGGCTGTGAGGCGAGAGCGCTAACCACTACAGCACTCTACAGCACTTTGTGATTCTCCTTTTTTATACTTTGGTCTCATATTTGTAAAGGAGTGACCGACAGGATGCAGAGTTCCAATCAGGGCTGCACGATATATTAAGAAAACCCGCGATTTACGATTTTGGTGATCAATATCGCGATGACGACATAACTTAGGATACATGAACAAATTTATAGCAAAACAACTAAATACATTATTTCCATTTCACTGCAACGGTTTTACTTAGATAAGATTCAACATGCTTTAAATTACTCTCCAAATGATCCTGGTCTACATCGGAGGCGAGCATCTAACATAAGAGGGTTCAATCCGATTGTTTTTAGCACATTTAAAGTAACCATTTATCATATTTTTCGCTGACTTTTGCAATATTCGTATTGCACTGATTGATATCACCATAACTATAAATATGTGATTTATTGTGCAGGCCTAGTTCCCATTATTTCCAAATGTCAGATTATGTAAAGCCACCGCTGGCGTCTGTGATCATCATTAGTGACGGAAGGTTTGGAGTACCTGATGGGTTAAGGTTTGTGGAGGGAGGATCTTTGTTGGATCAATGCGAACAATTAGAGAAGAAGCACTCGCTTCTCCGTTCATGTGACTTGATGTTTGATACTCACGGTTTCAACACCCTTCCTGCAGTATTTCATCGACTGTAAGAAGATTCCCTCTCTTCCCGTCATCTCCTTCAACATCGGAGGAAAGACGTTCAACTTGACCGGAGAGGATTACATTCTGAAGGTAATTACGAAATGCTGCCACTGTGTGTTTGCATCTCCACCTTCAATGTGCGTCTCCTTTTGTCCAGGAGTCTCAGATGGGCGCGTCCATCTGTCTGTCGGGCTTCATGGCCATGGACATCCCCCCTCCTGCCGGGCCCCTCTGGATCCTGGGAGACGTGTTCATTGGGAAGTACTACACCGTGTTCGACAGGAACGCCGACCGGGTGGGCTTCGCCGCGGCCAAGTAGACGACTAAAAACAGAACTTTTGACCTTGAATGTGTCATTACGTGTTGATTTTCAGATCATTCCCACAAACACCAGATGTTTTCCTTTTTAACTGACGCACTGAGGACTGACTTAAGATATTTGGTGTTTTCCTTTGATGCTGCATTTTAACCTCTGTACTACTTAGTTCATTTCAATCATTTCTTTTTAAATCTGAGGTTGGGTTTTTTTTTTCCTCAGGTGGAATTGTCACACGATTCAATAAAAGTCAACATTTCTCACTTTGTAATTTGATGTGTTTATTCAACTCTGATCCAGTTTTTCAAGCAAATTCCTGTAGAGGAAAAAGAAAGCGACTGGACTGACGGCAGACGAACATGCACCCCAGCGTGTGGCCGTCTGCCCTCCCAGCAGCTGCTTTTCCATCATGTGGCACAGTGACACCCCTGCTGCCCCGACACTCAGAGGAGGATCTGATGTTTGACAGGACAAAAATATTCTGCATGATGGCGTTATATTGGTACAGCCAGAACAAAGCACTTACACTGGACAGGTACAGTGAAAATAAATAGCATCTTTTTGGTTACAAATGCATAATAAATAGAAAAATATTTACCTCTCCATCATATTGATGACTAATTGCACAGAAACCATACAGACCACTGAGTTGGGAGTAAGAGGATTTCTATCTCTGGATGTTTTTTTTGTAAATATTTTCACTAAATGGAAAAGGAAACCAGGACCTTCTGGACGTTTTCACAAAAATGACTTTTCCACTGAGTTGAAATCCGAACAGAAAGTTTGGCTGAAGTAGCTGTAGTTACATAACCAAGAGGTCGAGTTTCCTCCAGTACCTGGTTTCCGTCAGGCTGCTGGGTATGAGCCGACCCGGGTTTCACGTGCACTGAGAGTGCACCGTACTATTCTGAGAGCAAACTCCAGCTTATCTTAATGAGACTACAGCACAGACCCATCACAGCTGAGCTCCTTGATGCTCAAGCTTCTTCAAACTTCAGTCAAAATCATTTAGTGAGAAAACTCCGCCTACTGAAGTCAACTTTAGAGCAAGGAGGAAATTAAAGCAAAAAACCCAGCAGCATGACTCGACATTTCTATGGTCAATTCCTGGAAGAATGCCACGAGTACAACACTAGTTGTGAAAAAACACAATGAAGTGCTGCACCGTTTCCCATCATTCCACAGTTGGCTCCTCCTCTCACAGCATGGAGCTGTTCTTTATTTGTAGGTGTGTCCTTTTTCTATACGTTTCAATAATGCAGGCAGCAGATGTGAGTTCAGCAGCTGCATTTTTTTCAGAAATCCTTCAGTGTGTGGATCACTGATGATTCCTTTCTTTCAGGAGTTCTCAACCTTTTCATGAACTTAGACCCAGAAATCCTCCTTACCCAATTTCAAACCCTGCTAGCTACTTTTTTCCAGTAGTTGGCGCCCGCCTCTGTGCTTCATTATACAATGGCTTTAAAGAGGCCCACCCACATCTATAGGATGAAAACATTTGTGTCACAGAGTGAAAACACTGTTACGGTCTTAAACATGTGGCTGCACAGGATCAGGACAGCGGTTTGCCATAAGGAATGGGGGCGTTTCCATGCATGGGTTCCCTCACTGCGTCGTTTTCAGCAGCCCTTCAGGTTCTGACAGAGCGCAGTACAGCGTGTACCCCAGCTCGTCTACTTCCTGCTCAGTTAGCTCACAAAACAAGTTAACTTTGGGGCTTAGGGCGCAGGGGAGCCTCCCAGCCTCTAGGTGTCCCACTAGAGCCCGCAGGAGCTGAATGAAGCGGTCGGCCAGCGCTTCCTGGGTCCAGTCCCCCTCCTTCTCACTCAGCAGTAGGATGGCGTTGGTGAGCTGGCTGGAGTTGAGCCGGTGGAGGGCAGGGTGGAGCTTGCACACGGCCTTTGCCACTTTCAGGCAGGTGGAGCGGCAGCCTCCGTCCTCCTGATCCAGAGCCCGGAGGCGCGCTGTCTCAGCCACGCGGAAGCTCTGCCGCCACAGGTTTTCGTGGCGCTCTGCGGCGAGCCGGTGTGGTTTGGCAATTAGCGAGGTTCCATCCCCCATCACCAGCAAAGGCAGGAAGTCCACGTACAGAGTCCGGTCCGTCTCGTACTGGACCTCCAGAGTCAAAGTCTCAGAGGGAACCACGGGACGGATGATGTAGTCCAGGACGCTCCCTATAGCCGGCCAGTTGATGGAGCCCACGAGCTTATCAAAGACTTCAAGGACAGATTTAGGGGAGAGGTAACCTCCGACCATGCAGCGGTCCCAGTAGCTGCTATTCCTCGGAAAATATTCCAGGTTTTCCCTGCGGACGAGCCAGAAACCCGGGACGTTCATGATCGTGTCCTCTCCTGGGATAGACGACCACAAATTCTTCTCCAAGACGAGAGGCACCATCAGCTGGGCGTGGTCCGCTGTCACCACCTGAGAGGACAATAAAGTTTCAATCCAAACCAAATGAGGGAAATGATGAAGAGAAGTGGAGCGAGTGCAGACCTGGAGGTCGTCGTACAGACTTCCACTGAGGTACATCTCTCTGAGCGGCATGTCGGGCAGCTTGGCGTGAAGGAACACTCTCAGCTCCGCACAGATGTCCAGCGCTGCCCTCCTGGCTACCGTCTGCTCCTCTGCCGGGATGTTGACGTGCTTTTGGTAGAACTCCCACAGACGCTCCTGCAGGGACAGGCGCATGCGAGCTCGCTGCAGGTCCGACTGACAGGCGCCACTTCCTCCAACTGCAGAGCGACCCACAGCTCTGCGCAGACGGTCTGACGACACAAACACAAGTTTGGTGAAAAACAGCAACGTCCTGAGGTGACTCCTCAGAGGTTTTGGCCTTGAAGCTTTAGAAGCTGTTTTTTTTTTTCCTAGACAGGTTTTGAGCTCTTTGTACAAAACGTGCGTCCATTGAATGAGCGTTGAACTTGAATCAATCAGGAACTCGGATTTTGTAATGATATGCGGATGACGTCCCCTTTAATTCACAGACGTGCCAATCGGTAATAAATTGATTATGAAGGAGAAATTCATATTTATAGTAGAGCTTAGCGATATGGCCAAAAAAAAAATATCCAATTCATTAGGACACAGTTGAGGTTTGGAGTTTGAGACATGTGCTCTTAAAACCTTCTTTGGTCAGAGGTGCACCATCCACAGGAAACCATCACAAACAGCTAAAGAAGCCCCGCCTCTCTGGTGGAGCATCAACATTGGAAACAAGCAAGCAGAGCAATGAACATGTTCACAGGGAAAACAGGTTATGCAGGATCTATTCTGGTCAGAAGCTTTGTGGTTCTTACAGAAGAAAAAGTTAGGCATTTATACAGCACAAGCCTCCTTTTCACTGAGCAGTACGATGCAGTGCGGTAATTTAGTGTTTCCACTATGAAATGGACGCATCAAAGCGTACCTAATCGTACCATTTTGGGCCCCCCCGTTGTTTGTAGGTCCATAGAAAAAAGGAAAGGAGCGGTTCGGGAGGAACTACTTTTGTCACACTGTGAAACCTTTTAATTGGTGGAATATATGACAAATAATGACAAAAAAAGCGCCAAACCAGCGCCAACATTTTCCAATCCCCGCCTGCAATCTTCTCTCAAACACTGCTTTGTTTATATGAAGAAACCAAAAGCCAAGCAGTCTCAGAGGAAAATTCTGATGCTCTTAAAAATTCATTTGATTCCTATTTTGAACAGATTACTAACATTCTATTAAAATAATGTGTGTCTTTCAACATTCTATTTTTAATAAAAGGGGAATTTTTGCTCTTTCCACTTCCAGCTTTAGGTTAAGAAAGAGTGGCTAAAAATACAAAATTTTAAAGAAACCAGCATCTAAGACTGGACCAAACAGTTCCTAAAAATAGAAACTTTCACAGCTAATTTAGGCGACTAAAAAACAACTAGTTGTTCTAACAAAGACCAACACCCACTGTAAAGAAAGAGCAGGATTCCTCCGAGAAGGCCGTCTGTCAGCAGGTGGGACAGAAAACAAAAGGACGCCTGACTGACTTTCTGACGCAAGCAAAGTGGTGACATCATCTTCAGCTTGACCTGGTTAGCCTCACCTGGTTCACAGGCCTGTGAGGAAGTGGGCAGAGTCTGGAGGGACCTGCTGACTGTGGACTTCATGCTGTGGTTCAGAACCCGTGGCGATGACCCCATCCACGCAGGCTCCTCCCAGCTCCTCTTTCCACCCTGATGCATCTTGGTGGGGCTGGTGGGTGCGCTTATGGCACGGTCATACATCTGCGTAACAGTTAACCCCGCCCCCTTAATCACACACGGACGTGGAAACAGACAAAAGCAAAGGGGGATATTCACACTTACTCTTTTGACAGCCAGTGTGGCGATACCAAGCATGGCTGCCCCTCCCACCCCCAGCACCAGCTTGGCATTAGAGAGCATGAAGTCGATTGCTGTTCCAATTCCATTGTCGTCTTTTTTTCCTTTACCGTCCCCGTTTACCCCCGCCATCCTGTCAACAAGAAAAGAAATAAGAAGGGTGAAGCTAAATGTATTATGTCCAAAGTCCCACTCTTTTGATCCATTATCAAAGCGTTTCAATGATGATTATGCTGTTTTAAGCCAAATCAAACAATTTGTGTCTTTTTCTGGGACATAGTTCCTGCAGAGCAGCAGTAGTTCAGTAGATATTTGCCTCTGAAATAAGTACGGGACTGTTGGTGCCATCCATATACATTTCTGGATTGGCCTTTGCCTATTCGCTGCTACACACAGTGATGTGCACGCGCATGCGCCACTGCTATGCATTGAGTCACGTCAACAGAACCCTGCAGATCCAGTTTAAGACAGGCACAAAAATCAGGCTAGCTCCCTCATTTCTTTACCGATTTTCACAAAACAGCATGGATTAAAGCCGGAATCTATGTGAATGAGGTTGGAAATGCTTTGATGGCATAAATAAACAAATATATCTAAAGTGTGTACAAAAATTAAATTCTAATAGACAATTTCGTAGTCCTTTATGAATAATATGGATCCTGCTCTCAGCTTGCATCTTGCTTATAAGAAAGATGTTTTAAACATGTATCATAACATCACGCACAGCGGCCAAACTGTTAAGATTCAAAACAGTGATATCACCTGTAAACGTTCTGGCAGGTTTAAGTTTTGGGCCACAGCTCCTAACAACAGCTCTCTTCAGTGTGCGGTTTGTGCAACCAGCACAAAAACTGATGGAAATTCACGTTCATCACACAAAATACGTGCGGCAAAGATGCACATTTCTGCATCGCACTTATATCAAGTGCATTTAAGGCTAAATGTTGCTGTTGGTCACACAGATTTAAAGTTAAACTTCAGCCATTTGTTCTCTGCGAATAACATCAACTATGTTTTAAACATTAATAAAAGATAAACATCAGTAAACCGAACTAGCATGCTACCTGCTAGCACACAGTTCATGATTTCTCTCTATTAAAATGCGATTACTATCCTGTGATGGTTCCTCTCAGTCGAATGATTTTGTTGTCATGGTTTTTGTAGTTGATTGCAAAACATTGCGTCTCCTTCTGTGATTCTTTGCGTACTTGTTCGGACCTCTTCAGTTCTTCACTCGGGAAGACTCAATGCATAGTAATAGTGCATGTGTGTCATGTCGTATGTCACGTGACGGCCAATCCAGAAATACCCCCCCCCTCCTCCTCTCAACGTTAAGGGAACTGCGTATTTTCTATTTAACAAATACGGTTTTTGTCTTTTCCTAATTTACTACCATTTCAATAAAGAAATACTCAAAAATGCTATTTAAAGCTTAATTTTCTTTATAAATGTCTTCCATCATCAGAAAAATGCCACAATAACTTGTTAAAAACACCAAAAACCCATTTTCATTGGAGTGGGTGTTTAAAACTGTATTTTTCTGAACTACAAAATAACAAAAATAAAACTGTTGTCTTACCTGAGAGATTTCCTCTCTAACCAACCTCCTGATGGCCCGGGTGGTCTCTCCTTCCTACATAAGCCCACCCAGTCTGCTGTTCAGGAAGAACTGGCCCCTCTTCAGAGCTTCCTCCTTGTCTTCGGCGACCGTCAGGGCCTGGCAGCGCCGAAACTCGCGAGCCACTGCCTGACGATAGTAGTTTCTGTCAGTGTACTGAAGATGGCGCCCTGCACGCAGCAGCGCGCGGTACAGCTCCAGCACGGCTACGCGGGACCAGCTGCCCATCAGGAATCCCACATGGAGAGGGAGGGGGACCCTAGGAACCTGGAAACTGAGAGGCTTTGGATGAGACGCTACTCCACATTTTGGGGCAAAAATAATCAAACTTTCATAAAGGGGAGCTAAAACTAAGAAGATAATCATGAAAGCAAAAAAAGTATCTGAAGAGGATTCCTTTCAGCTGCTTGCAGCAGTGTGAGCCTGTTTTTCACCAAGCAAAGAGGCATGACTGCAACTTTTAAGTCTTATCGGTTTGAAGAGTGTCTGTGTATTAAAGGCAGGACCCCCACCACACACACAAACACACACACAGAGCCTTACCAGCCCTACATGAACCGTACAATGTTCATGTTTGTCAGTTTTTCCATTATGAAATTCTCAGGGTTTGTCCTGCAGTTGCTCTTCCGAAATGAAGATCATTTCGAAGACGCAATGTCATTTGCCTTCTGAGGTCACGATTTTACCCCATCATGAAAAAAATACCTAGATTGTGAACAATTTCATGTCAAAATTAAGTTTCTAATCAAAAACAAACTTTAGATAAAGAGCTTTGGAAGAAAAATGGAAAAAAGTCCCCAGAAGAAAAAACCAGGCATGCAGAGGGAGAACATGCAAACTCCACACAGAAAGGTCCCCCATTGGTGTTGTGTTTCAGGTCCCCCAGCTGGGACGTTTTCACTTGGGTTATAAAAACTGCGAACAGCTCGTTCCTGTCAGGAATTTGCCCACCATCAGGCAAAGCTCTGGTTGTTAAGCTTCTTCTGAAGAAAATCACCCTCCATGGTTTCCAGGTTTAAGCCGTTCATGCCTCATGTCGCTAATTTGCAAAGTAAAATTAAATCCAAGACTCCTCGTACATCAGCATCACTTGGCATGGAAAATACTTTGAAAAATGTTTTTTATATGATTGGAAATAAAGTTAGGAATCAATGTGTTAACAACCACATGCTGATTTTATGATCATCCTTTTTTTTGTTGTAAAAGGTCCAAAAGCAGTTTTGATCCAGCTGTTTTTAAACACAGTGCTAAATGACACTTATGTCAACACTGACTGAGGAAAAACCTCCGTTTTAGTACTGTTTGTTCTGAGTGTCATCTTTGATCATTTGGGCCACGAAATCCTTCTCGACAACCTGGAAGAGTGAGCAAAATTATCACATAGGGTCCTTGGTTGGGTCAGATCTTTTCTTGGTTTTCTAGTTTCCATCTGTGAAAACTAATATAAGAGCCTCCATGTTGTGCCGAGTGCTTCAGGGTTTGATTGTTGGACCTCTGACATTAGTACTGCATCCTCTAGATTAGATTATGCTCAATTCTAAATGCTCCGTGTCACAGTGATGCAGATGACACTCAATGAGTGCCGTAAACCACGATGGCCTGTTAGAGTCCCTCTGCTGCTGCTTAAAGCATCTAAACTCCTAAATGCAGTCAAAACTCCCATTAGTTTAATAACAACAAAACTTGAGTAATTGCTTTTGGAAACCAGAAGAGTGACGGTAAATGAAGAACTGATTTTTAGAGGAATATAGACCAAAGACGAGCTGGACACTTGGTGACATGATAGACACAGACCTGAGATTCTGTGCTCTGTGCTCACATTAACGTCAGAATTAAATAAACTTATCGTCTTAAACAAATGGTGAGACTCAGATCTTATGTTCAGACAAGATTTGGAGAAGAGGGTTCAACCCTTTATCTCTTGCAGAGCTGGATTACCGTAGCCGTTTTCTGTCTGTTCTTCTAACAGACTTAGAAAAATGTAAATTATTCAGAAAACTACAGCCAGAGCTTTGAACAGAACCAGAAGAACTAACTCCATCACTCCAGCTCTCAAGTCCTTACACTGCCTACCAGTTACACTAAAAAAAGGGTTTAAGTAAGTCTATGAATCCCTTATTGGTGTGGGATCCCAAAACCTGTCAGGGCTCCAAGTGTTTCACAAACCCAGCAGAGCTCTGAGGTCTGCAGGAAGTTACCAGCTGCAGAGTCAGAAACAAACAGGAAGAAGCTGCTTCCAGGTACTATGAAGTGGTCACTGTAGCTCCACAAAAATAAAAACTTTCCGGGAAAATAGAATTCTACTTTTGACGTTGTTATTTTGATGAAAACAACATTTCTGCACGTGAGAACTGTTGATTAATTGAAATAGCTGCTAAGTTGTTACAGAATTTACAGACTAGGGGACAATTTTCAAGTTTAAAATGTACAAGACAAACTAAATTTGAAAGAAATGTTTAATGTTGTTTTTCAGGGTAATTTGAGTAAATGGTTGCTTATCGGCAACTTCTTTAACTTTACGTTTTTAGGCTTGCTAGTCGAAAGAAGAGCAAAACGTTTTCCTGATTAATCAGATTACACTCAAGTTGAAAAAATATATATATCGTGATGGCATCACCTGGATCACAGATATTTCCAGCTAAAAGCAGATGTTAACTTTATGTAGTGACTAGTGCGCATGCTCGAAAAGGCAAACGACCGATAACGAGGCGAGCGTGGCGAGTTAAAATGTTTCTTATCGGTCCTTGACTGCATTAAGAGAATTCTATGGTGTAACATTATCATGCATGTACTTTAATTTAATGTGCACAAAAACTGTCTCAACATTAAAGTCGTTCATTCCAACTACTAGTTCGGTTGGGTAGTTAGCACAGACACTGGTTAGCCGACACTGACGCGAGCCCTGACCTTACATTTAGAAAGCCTTTAAGACCAGCAGTATAGTTAAACGTGACCTAAAATTAAAAACATGAATCGATAACGATAAGAATCACAAAGCAACATACTGTTCAGAGCTCAAACCTCTGAATTCTGTGCTGGGAAGGCGGCTGGTCCCCGTTCAAACCGGGGAGGGGGTCATGAGCGACGTTGAAGAAACACGGAAGTAAATACTTACTACTTCCGAGTCACTTCCCAACAAATTAAAGCTCAAATATTCGTTTTTACTTAAAGAAATAAATAAATACTTTTGCTTTTTTTATATAAAAAATTCTTAGATAGGTTCAAAACAGCTTAAACTTTAACAAAGTTTCTCATTTAATTTATTAAAACGTCACGTAAACCTTAGTTAGAAAATAAAAGACAATATTGGCATGATAAATGATTAAACAGAGCAGAGAAGAATCTGCTCTAAATTTCTCCCCATTTTTCCTTAACACCTAGAACCAATGAGTTATATCACTAGAGGAGACATCACGTGGTTCCTCATGGAAGGACAGCACCGCCATCTTGGTGAGGTCAAGTCACTGCTGCAGTGAATGCATTTGAACATATTTTTTGCATAATGCCAGTTCATTGTGCGGGTTTCAACTGCCAAAATCAGATAAATGAGTCCGTGAAGGAGGTAGGTGTATCATTTCACAGGTAAGTATTTTATTTTTTTCTTTTAATGCTGCAGGGGCTTTATTAATAGAACACATGTTGACATGCATGATGTTGCAGGGCTATTATCAACATGCTGCATCTTCTTCTTTCGCCTTCAGCTTTTTTCCCATCAGGGGTCGTCACAGCGAACAAGTCGCATGGTAAACTTGGCGATGTTTTACGCCGGATGCCCTTCCTGACGCGACCTTCTTAAATCAACCGGGCATGGGACCGGCACAGGGAACAGGGAGCAGCCCGGATTCGAACCCAAGTTTCACGGACGGAAGGCGCCGCAAACCAGCACGAGCTAAACCGGCTCCCATCAACATGCTACATGGTGTACATTTATTTTGCTGTTAATATAAATGTACATTTTATTTTGCTAAACCGTATACAGCATACTAGGCTATTATAGTAATACAGATTTATACATTTCTGACTCAGTGACTGAACTTTTCTTGCAGGTTTCCAATGGATTCAGACTCAGAGAAAAAGTGGGCCTTAGCTATCAAAAGAGTTAACCCAGATGGATCACTGTGGTACCAACTAGTAATACAGTCTGGCTGTTCAAAACATTTGTGGAAACAGATTTTGATAAGAAGCCAGACTGTTTTTTTTAGGGTAAATTTATTGTTCACTTTTGGACTTATTATTATTATTATTATTATTATTATTATTATTATTATTATTATTATTGACTTATTGTTGGGTTTTTCTAAATAATTTAAATTACATGTCAAAGAGGTCTAAAACTTCTAAATGTTTAGAAATTAATTTTAAAAATTCTTTCTAATAATTTTTTTATTTGTAAGAAGTCCTGCAACAATGCATTTTCATTCAAGTTTGAGCTTTTAAGGCTGACTGTTTCTCTTCTTTAACAACAACAAATGATGTATCTATATATATATTATATACATAAAATATAATATATATATATATATATATATATATAAATATATAAATATATATATATGTATAAATATATTTAAATCTAAAAATATATACAGTTTATAAAAGCTACTTAGACACCACTAAAATCTATAGAAATCAATGTCATGTGGGCGTTGTCGACCTCACCAAGATGGCGTCGCGCTCTGCCACTGTCGGCCAGGCTTCTAAACCGGGCGTGTCTCCTCTAGTGATATAACTCATTGTCTATAACCATAACTCCACATTATGAAAACAGCAAAAATATTTTAATAACAAACAAAATCTTTTTCAATTATATTATGTATGTCTTTTGCTCATTATTTTATTTTATCTAGATTGATAAAATAAATTGTTTGTATGATCAAGATATCCGGCTTTTTGTACAATTCTGACGGCTCATTTTTGAAGTAAAAAAAGAGGATGTAGTGAGCTCTTATAATTATTCCCCCAAATCTCTATATAGTAGGTGAAATATGTTAATATCAAGGAACAGTACAATAAATATCTACTGTTGTATTTTAATATATGTTTAGAATACAACAGTAAATGAAATACTTTTTGAGACTTTAGTTTGTATGTGTCTAATGTGTTGCTTCCAACTTAGTTGTCATCAAAAAAAAACCCCTAAGAATTTGATTTCTGTAAAACTTTGGATTAAGACATTATTTATTTCAATTGGGGGCTTTTTATTCGCTTTGTAGTTTCCAAAAACATCACTTTAATTTTATTTGTAAGTCATTCTGCTGGAAGATAAAAGTCATATTTCAATTATTAGAATATTATAACCGAGAGTTTTTCTTTTTTCTTTGTTTCATATTTTTGGACTGATAAAATCCACAGACAAATGGGGGAGTCCTAAAATGTTTTTGTGCTTCCAAAAACTTTTTTTTTAATGACAGAAATCAATATTTAACTGCGCATTGGGCAGTGCACCACTTAGATTTTCCTTTTTATTTTCTGTTTGTATGTCATTTTTACCACCATCCGGGGGCAGAGCATAAAAAGGTGAACTTTAAATTAAATTACCAGGGGCGTAACAATTAATCCACTAATCGATTTCTATTCCTCAACTAAGATCGATCTGTCTAAGGCAGAATTGAGTCAAAACAACCTTATACTGTTTTTAAAAATCATTTCAAAGTAAGATACCGGTAAATCAATAATTAAATAGAAATTGGAAAACACCATATGCATTGAGACATGGTAGGTTTATTTTACTGTAACATAAAAACAAAATAGTGCGTCACAGTGGACAGAATTTTTTAAACCATCATTACAGTTCAATGCGTGAAAACACTTGTGTTAGAATTCCTTCCCTACTCAATACATAGTGCACTACATAGTTCGGTCGCCATTTTGTAGTGCTGTCTGAATCTACAAATCCCAAATCGAGTGCCCTGGAAATTTCCCAGAAGTCTCTGTAAAAAAACTGTTTGTCGATGCTCACTAGATCGGCAAATATAGACCACAATGCATTACGTCTGAACAAGTTTTGCCCAAAAAATGTATTTAAACGTATTCTTTAAATAAGTCATCAACGTTTTTTATCTTTAGAAGAAAGTGGACTAGGGATGGGTATCGTTAAGGTTTTAACGGTATTACTACTCTTATCGATACGGTATTTTAACGGTACTCTTATCCATACTTTTTGAGGACGAAAAATAAATAAATAAATAACAAATGAAGAACATAAAGTATTTTATTTCCTCATTATGCAACAACACTGTTTTTTTAACAAAAAATTTTACTTTATATACATGAGAATGTTCCAGACGGGATATTCATTTAATTATTTAATCTAATTATTTTTATTCTTTATGAGCGTGATGTTTCCTTTGATCTTTTGTCCATTTTCCACAACCTTGAATAGACTTTTCTGTCTGTCAAACACCCAGAGCTAAGTTAAGTGAGATGATGGAAACAAATTCACGTTGATGCCGACTCCTTTATATTTATTTATTTTTGTTTAAATCCAGTAAACCCAATAAATAATATTAATTTTACAGATGACAACTATCATTAGTCATTAATTATTATTATTAAGTATTAGGAAGCAGCTGATAGTTTGTCACGGGTCTGGAATCATAAGCGGTGAATTTAAGCCCCGTCTCTCAACCTGTTTGTGTAGAACACGCCGCTCCAGCGCGTTCTACACAAACAGCGCAACATGCGGTCATCGTAGCAGCAAGGTGACAGGATGGTAGAGGCTCCTTGATGCAAACTTCATTAATTTTACGCAGAAACAGGTGTTCTTAGTCTAGGGCGCTCACGTGTCCCCTACAAAATCGCCACTGACTGTGTGTGCGCTGCGTTGTCTTGTGTGTGTGCGCGCGCGGCGCGTGCTGTCTGAACAACAGCCCCGCCCCCCGTGCACACAAATAGTCAGAGCTCTCCGCTTCAACGAGAATACCGAAATTAATATCATCATTAATTAACTCAAAATTGACTGACTTGGTGAGTTAAATATGTCAGATAACGCTTGTGGGACACACAAAAAAAGAAAAAGTAACTTCTCCAGTACCGATAGCAGAACCGTTCAGGTCAGATCTTAACGATACTGCGGTCCCGAAGAATGTGGCCCCGGGGCTGGTTCAATACCGGGGCACGGTACCCATCCCTAAAATGGACTCATAAATAATCGTCGCAAAACGCTCATATTAATCAGATTTTTACTTAGTGAAATCGATTACGTCATATCCACCGTTTCAAAAAAAAAAAAAAGTAGTAAACATGGTGTCCGAATTGCTTTTAAAATTCCGGGCACTACTTTGACGCACAATCTAGTTTTATAGTAGTTAGGGGTTAGGGTGGGAATTCGGACACAGCATTAGAATTTTGCAAAGATGTGTGACCATAAAGTGTGGTAGAACGTTCTAATAATGTTCACTTTGGATTATTTCTTTATGGACAAAAAAACTGTGGCCTGAATTTTATGAAACTAAAACATGAATGGATTTGTACGACGGAGTTTTAGGGCCACGGTGAGGAAAAAAAATTCTGGCCAACATGACGAGATTAAAGTCGTCATGTCGACTTTAATCTCGTCATGACGAGAAAAAACTCGACACAAAGTTTCGAGAAAAAACTCGTCGTGTCGAGATAAAAGTCGAAATAAAGTTTCGAGATTAAAGTCGCAATGTTGCGCGAGAGCAGTGAAGCTGAGTCTTTCAGGAGTATTCAGTGTTATGGCTAATGTTAGTGAGCTAGTGGCTTTGTATTTAAGAGTTTACGACAGAGTTTTATGGCCACCAAAAAAGTAATTTTATTAGGAGATAAAAACTCGTAAATTTACGGGGGAAAAAATCATTGATTAACAAGGAGAAAACACCGAAGTTGTCTGTTTATCGGAGCCTAGCTTGAAGATGAAATATGTGGAGCCTTTTGTGAAGCTTTATTTCCGAATTTCCAGATTAGGTTAAAACAAAGTGATTCTGAACCTTTTGGCGACTCAAAATCAGATTATTGTCAGTGGAGCCGTCTTTCCGGGGTTCGGTGTCAGTAAAGCGGACTTTCATATGTAAAATAAGGAGCTCAGAGAAACGTTTGGGTGTAGAGGATCGCTGCAGCCTTTATTCTCCTTTTCATTCACGCAACCTGAAGTTCATCTGTCAAATTACGTCATGAATCTGTCATCCGATCACCAATGCGGAAGTAAACAGTGTTACAGACGCCCACTGTTGCTGACGAAGCGTCCCGTCTGATCATTAAAAAACAAAGATGAATGAAAATAGTCTGTTATATTAGCATTACAACGTTGAAAAAGGCAAAAAGTGCTCCTCCTCCTCAGATGGAAGCGTCACACAAACGTAGAGATCTTGTCTTTGGTGGAGGAAGAAAGGATTCAAGTGGACAGCTGCAGGGACACCCGATGGCTTCATCGGGCTGCAGAGATCCTGCAAACCAACCATCAATAAATAAAACTTTAATGAATCGTAAATCAATCAAATGAGCCTCCAGACATTTGGAACGTTCACCTGTTCAATTACGTTTAGTCGGTCTGCTCTGCTGCTGCACGGTGTTCACTTCCACAATAATTTACGAGTTTTTTTTCTCTCGCGCGTAACATTGCGACTTTAATCTCGAAACTTTATTTCGACTTTTATCTCGACAAGACGAGTTTTTTCTCGAAACTTTGTGTCGAGTTTTTTCTCATCATGACGAGATTAAAGTCGACATGACGACTTTAATCTCGTCACGTTGGCCAGAATTTTTTTTCCTCACCGTGGCCCTAAAACTCCGTCGTAGATTTGCCATTCATTCTTGTTTGCTTGTTTTTTTCTGCACTTGATTAAACTTGATTATCTTGTAAGAAATACAAGGAATCTGTAAAACTTCACCTACAATTTTCAGAAGACAGGTTTTTATCTCTGAGCCACACTGGTTAAACTTTTAGATAAAGATGTCCTGCATTGATTTTAGATCAATGAATCAGATCAAATCAAATCATTTAAAATGAACAAAATTCTAAAGGGAATTGAATCGGCAACCATAAATAGCCAATCGTTGTTTCACTCGATACACTCCAAGGAATTACATAACACCACCAGACATTTAGTATTATGTATGTAACTTACACAAAGTAAACAAAACATGTCTAATCATACCACACGAAAAATCTGTTTTCCCCCAAATTCTTTTATTTAATCAAATTACATTAAACCAAAAAGTTTGCTGATACTGAACCATCTTTACAGTTTAAACAAAAATGTATCCATGATTCTCAAACAACTTCATCATTTCATAAGTCATCTGAAACAGTTTCAATGCTCATAACAAATTAATCAAATTGAATTCAGTAACAAGAAAATAAAATCAATACAGGATGATTTGTTTGAATTTAAAATAAAAAACGCCAAGAGAAAGAGCCGTTAAACTAAAAGTATAACGTAAAAATTGTTACAAGAAGAAAAACTGATGCCTTGTTGGTAATAGCTGTGATTGGAAGTTATTTTTTTTATTATTATCTTAAAACATTTTATAATGTCATAAAAAGTTTAAATTGAAACAGTGGAAACAAGTACTCTCCAAAGACTGTAAAAAATAAGGATACAATATTTCTTTAATGTTCACATTTTTATGGACAAATGTTGTAGCTGAACAACAAAACAAAAATGTATTTAATTATTTAGTTCTTCAATGAAACAATACCAGTTTTGTTGAGTTAAAAAAGTTTTGTGGAACCGATTGTTCATTCAATTGGCAGCAAGTCTCCTCTGGTTTGGAAAATGGGTGAAATTAATATAATAAAAAGGACAAAGTACACATTTTTGTTCCAGTTGTACATCTGTCAGCTATAAATGGCCCTGTATACTCAGTTTTGGCCCAGGTTTTTCAAATATTTCACATCTAAAGGCCTAACAATCTTGCGTGGACTTGATCACGGCATGTACTTCTTTCCTTTCAACCTAGGTATAATGTGCAGATCTCTGACATCATTGTGTTGAAGCAGCCAACACAAATAGCGCTCTGTGCCCATTCCCCATCCACTGGTGAGGAGGGGCTTCACTTGGCGCATGTTAATGTACCACTTGTAAGACTCTTCTGGCACTTGGTGGTGCACAAGGGCCTCTTGAACCATCTCTCGTGTGGAATGGCGTTCCCCGAGACCCACAGTCTCTCCCAGTCCCAGCAAAAGGTCAGCGGCCTTTGCTTTGTGCCTCTTGGTTCCCTCCACATATGCTTGGTAGAAGGGAACTCCTAAGTGGTCCATCTCAGTCAGCCAAACAGCACCACCATACTTCTCAATCAAAACCCGTTCTCCTTTGCGTGTCAGCTTTCTACCAAATTCTGGCTGGCCGTCTTGTACCCACTCTAGGCAGTCAACAGAAGGCATCATGGGAATGGCCTGATCCAGAGGAATCCTTGGGAGGGCACTGTTTCCCTGCAGTTTGCTAAGCAGAGCAGTGACATGTGTGAGGGTGCCAGCAGAGCTCAGGATTAGATCTGAGTGTTTCTTTAACATTGATCTAGTTAAATGGGCCAAGTAACCTTCTGCAACAGAAATTGCATCGTCCATGTTACCCAGCAGTTCACATTCAACATGGTAAAACTGGTTCAGGTGTGTGGCATCTGGATCCTCTCCTCTGAAGCTGGGAGATATGTAGTAAGTGCCTGGGAGGTCTTCCTGGAAGCGAAGGAAGTATTCAAGTACAAACTGCATGGAATCAGCCAGGTAGACGTCCTGTCCCAGCAGGCTAACAGACACTGGTTCTGAGTCAGATCCCAGGCCCATTGGAGAAGAAATGGTGTCTGTTGTAAGTGGGGTCAGAGCATAAGCAAACTGGCAGGAACTGTGGAAATATTCCACGGTGCTGTGAAACAGGGTGTTCTGGATCTGGAACAGGTTGCGATACCACTGGCTGCTGATTGCAAATGTGGGGTGAGATTGAGGGTCCTCCCATGAGCGAGGTGGCTTGCACTGCACAAGTTTTGAGTAGATGTTTTTGAGCGTTTTACCTTCAGCTGGTGGACCATCAATTGATGATACAAATCCAGGGTAGCTTTGAAAGCATTCTGGTTGTATCTCAACAGGTTTACTGCCTTCTGGTAAGGGCAACAGAGGGAACAACTTGACATGAGCATGGTCAACCTGAAAGCCCTCAAAGATCATTGCAACAGCCTGGGCTTTCATTCCTTCTTCAAGTAGTTTTGCAACTTTATAAGTGGCCAGGATCAGTGCTGTGTAGTCGGGTTCATTCAGCATGAAGACATCACTGGGCAGTGCTTTACGTGGCACCACAACAGTTACTCCTGGTCTATTTGGGTATGGTGTGAGAAAAGCGACATGCTCACTGTCTTCCCACACACGCCACTGCTGCTCTTCTCCCCGTATAATACGGCTGAACAGGTTATCATCTGAAGAATCACCAAAATAGTCAAAGCAAAATGGCACCTCTGGTGTTGGCAGTGCACTCCTGATCTGGGATTGAACCTGGGTCAGTGCCTCATCCTCCCACCGCGGCCCATCTTTTGATGTACAGTAACCAGTGTAGTGATGATGGAACTCCTCCTCCGCCCCAAGACGAGGCTTCCATGTTGGCTCCAAACCATGAAGTGGGAGTAATCTGATTTGAACTGGTTGGCCAGGGATTGGGTTGCAAACCAAGGCACAACGCTGCACTCCCAGTCTCTCACACAACAAGTTTGACACAGCTTTCGCTCCATGTAACATAGAAATAAAATCAAGTGTGGGCAACTGGAAGAGGCTGGATGCACCAGTATGAGCTTTTCTGGTTAGAATTGCTGATCCAGGAGTCCAGGGTTTAGGATCTAGGTAAGCTTCTAGCTTGTCTGTTTTCCAGATTACATTGGAGAAACTCCCTACTGGCCTAATGATCTCTGCCCGTGAGACACCACCAGACATTGAGGCCACAAACATAACACCAGCATTTGTTTCAATGACTGCGTCACCTTTGGTGTCCACAGCGATGAATCCTGCACATGTTCCATTCAGGTCCTCTGCCATCACTTCCCTGCAGGCTTGCCTAAGACTGTAGCCTTTGTTGTGATACAGACTGGCTACCTTTTGTGCCACTGTGTTCTTGAGGAAAACATCTCCATCTCCAGAGCAGGTAATAGCCACTTTTTCATCAGCATATATCCCTGCCCCTACCACTGCTGTGTCACCAACCCTGCCTTTCAGCTTTCCTACCAATCCACCAGTTGAGGATGCAGCAGCCAATCGCTTTAGAGAATCCAAGGCCACAGCTCCTACAGTCTGAGGGTGACTGCCTTTTGAGCTGTTTCCACCACCGAGTTTCAAAAACAACTCTTTCTGTCGTATATCAGTGTGGAAATACTCTGGCCCAACATGCTTCTCTTTTCCTTCCAAACCTTGGAGAAAATCTTCAGCCCCCTGCCCGACAATCAGTGCATGTGGACTTTTATCCATTACAGCCCTAGCTGCTTTTATTGGGTTCTTTATACTTTTCACACATGCGACAGATCCCACCCTCTTTGTGCTGCCATCAACAATGGTTGCTTCCAATTCATTCACACCATCCTTGTTAAAAACAGAACCTTTTCCTGCATTGAACAGGAAGCAGTCTTCCAAAGCTTCCACAGACCTCTGAACTGCATTCAAACTGCTGCCACCTTGTTGAAGCACTTGAGACCCAAGGGTTAAGGCAGTTTGTAAAGCAAACTCAATGATATCCGCCACTTTATTGTTAAGCATCATGTCCTCTCCAGCGCCACCATGAATCACCAGAGTGTTGTTTGACCTCATGCCTGTGGGAGTTTCAGCAATGGTTTCACTTTGGTCTGAAGATCCTGAACAAGTGATCTTCTGATCTTTCTGACCCTGATGGAAAAGACACTCCAGGGCTTGCATTTGGCTTGCAATGGCATATCGAACAGCTAAAAGCATCACCGACTTCAGATTTATCTTGAGGTTTTCTTGAAGTTTTTCTAAAACTAGAGCAAAGCTCCCTTTTCCATTAAGCATAATGCGCACCTTGTCTCTCTTCCCCAGGTAGGTCACAGCCAATTGATCTTGAGAATAAACATTTCCAACTCCACACTCAATGCCCTCCATAAAATCTATACCTGTGAGGTACACTGATGGACATCCAAAAGGATCCAGAAACTTCTTCATTGGATTGTCAGGTGGTAAAGATCGACGGAGGGCAGCCACATGGGGACCAACGCCCTGGCCGGTCTTGGTGTTTCTGATGAGGTTCTTGTGCTCCATAAATGCAGCATGGAACAACTCCAACAGGTCAGTAGTGTACTTGATTGTGCCATCTGGACCGATGTGAGATGCTAAGATACCTGCTAACTTACGTGAGTGCATAGTGACAGAATAGGTAGGATCACATCGACCGTGTTTGTAGTGCCTCATGTGGGTAGGAGTGACAAATATGTGACAGTTAGCAGCTTCACCAAGTATCTGACGCAGGGTGAGCTGCAATGAGAAGTTAATCCAAGCATCATAGAGCCCTCTCTGCCCTCTGAGAGTTGAAAAGACATCAGGATAAGAGGGAAAATCAAATGTGAGAACTGGATGGGTTTTTGTTAATTCTGGATTTTGCAGGAGAGCGCATGTTGATTTCAGTGGAAAGTTTAAGGCAGACGGGCAAACAGAATTACCACTAGTCATGTTTTCTATGTCATTTTGGACATGGTTTAAATCAACACTCTCAGACAGGTGGTACACACGTTCAGTCACAAGGGTAGCCACCATCCCATCCACAGCACTGTGCTCGAACACCATCCCAGCTGTGCAGTCTTTGAACACCACAAGGTTCAGGATCTGCAAAAATTATAATCAGAAAAACCAAAACGTTTTTTTAGTGTAGTTTCAGTTCAAAAATATGTATTTCAGACATGTGAAAATTTATGTAGAACAGCAAAATAAGACAAAATTAAAATCAAAAGGGAGTGAGAAGTAGAAAAATCTTGTAAATACTCATCCCTGTACCTTATGTCATTATATTCCTAAACCCAGTACTCCCACTATCAAAGTTCAGTGCCCTAGCTAAGAGTAGATTCAGTTCAAGTTGCACATGTACACAGGTAATTCTCATTTCCAAAAACACGCATAGAATAACATAATTTCATTTTATGAGCATGCAAATTTACAAATGCTAATGTTCTGTTTTTTTTGTATATGTACTTATTTTTCAATAATCCTATATCTGTATTTATACTTAAACTACTTTATGTTTAGACATTGTTTCAAGCCATTACTGGTTCTGTTCCACAGGTTTACTTTACACAAAACCTTTTTTTGTTTACAAGTGCTTTAATCATGAGAAACTCATTTCTTTTCCTAAGATTGTATTTTTCCTCTCTTTTAATAAATGATCTTTGTATATTTGTCAGTGATAAATTGTTTTCTGCCTTGAATATTATTTAAGCTTTACAATACTTAAATAGGTCATGAAATTTGAGTAATTTTGATTGTATGAATTATTGTTTGTGTGCTCGAGGTAACTGACTTTGAGTATCATTAGTATTGCTCTCTTTTGCTGTATTGAAAGCAAATGTAATATTGTTTTATAGTTGTACCCCCAAACCTCTACACAATAAGAGAAATATAGTAAGACCAATAAACAGTAAAAAATGTATAGTGATTTCTGGTCCAGAAACAGTTTTGCTTTATTCAAAGCTGAGATACTTATGGACAATTTAGTTTGTAAATACCTAATATGTGCTTTCCAGGTCAATTTTTTTATATCAATTATAACCCCAAGAAATGTATTTACATAAATTCTCTCAAGTTTCCCCTGATTTATGTGCATGTCAATTGTTGCTCATTCAAATGAATGAGACGGTGTGTCCGAACCTTTGGTCTGTACTGTACATCAAACTATATCTTCCGTTTTTCCATCTCCTTCTCCACAATTTTTATGAGTTGCTGCACATCCTCTCAATCACAGAAAACATTTGTGTCATCAGCAAATAAAACTAACTGTAATGTATTGGAAAACTTTAAATAAATCATTTATATACAAGATAAATAATAGTGGTCCCATAACAGAGCCCTAAGGGACTCATCAAACAATGTCCAAACATTGGGAACAACCACTTCCAACATTTACAAACTGCTTTCTGTTGCTTAAACAGCTTCCCTAATGCCATTCATTCATTCATCTTCTTCCGTTTAGTCCTTTTCAGGCTTACGAGGCTGCCGGATCCAATCCCAGCCACTTGTGGGCGAAGGCAGGTGACACCCTGGAAAGGGTCGCCAGTCTGTCGCAGACCCTAATGCCATTTTGTTCCAATTTATTTATTAATATGCAGTGGTTAATTGTGTCAAAAGCTTTTTAAATCAACAAATCTAGCCTTTTCTATTTAGTTTTACCTTTATTTTGACTTTTTTCAACACTTACAGTGTTTCGGTGGGTTATTGACTGTACATACAAACTGGAACCAGTGAGTGTAACATCACTGATAATAAAAAAGACTCAGTTCCTGCTTTAATTAAAATATGTCAATTCAGTTGCCTTTTTTCACAATACAAATGCCGCAATGTTGGAGCCAGTTAACATCAGTGAGCAGTGATTGTTTGAGCCGTCTGAGTCAACATTTCTATGACAATCACTCTCACCAACCAGGTGTGACCTCTAGATAATCTGTCAATCAAAGATTTCGAACTTCAATATGAGAGCCCATGCTTTTATTGAGGCATCTGATTGGTCAGTTTATAATTTAAATCACTTGCACAACATAATATCTATCTATCTATCTATCTATCTATCTATCTATCTATCTATCTATATATATATATATATATATTTATAAAATAACTTTTTTCTTAGCTCAATAGCTATTCTCAATAGAAGTTTTATGGGATTTTGGGGGTGTCACTTATACCAGTTCTCTCTGAAAAAACACTTGATGTAAAACATTTCACGCTTGCATAACCATAAACAGTTTAACTGCTTCATTTTTATAGATAAAACTAAATGAACATCTAATGTAAGCTTGGATTCTAAGTTCAGTAGAGTTGTATTTTCCAAGGCACTTTCAGTTTTGTCTTAGTTTTTTTTCTGTACTCTCTTTATAGTTACCACCAGAGAATTCATTTTTAAAATACCTTGTCATAGTATCTCAGGAATGGTCTTCCTCCTCCTCCCCCGAGTCGTACTGCATTGAGAACATCAGCCAGTTCCGAAGGCGTATCACAATCTTCCAGGCAGAGTATGACCACTGCACTCTCCATTAGCTCCAGAGAAGCAAGTGCTTCTCCCCCGTGCTCTAGCATCTCCCCTCTGACGGCAGCCCAGGATTTGCGCTCCAGGGCTGAAAGGGTGCAAACCACAGAAGGGTCATTCTGCTCCCCAGCTCTGGGCTGATCCATCACCTGAGCCAACTGGGTGTAGATCTCTGTGAATGATTTTGCAGAAACTGGACCACCAGCGCTGGGACGGCGCAGGATGTCAACAGGAAACGCTCCCCCAGCACAGGTGATGACTGCATGAAGGCTGTCAGGGTAGACCTGCCAATAAGAGAACACAGGCTCTGAGAAAACTCTTTAGTGAAATGGGACACGGAGATAGCTTGAACGAAAGGTTCACTCATGTAGTTCTGTTCAAACATTTTTGGTGAAACTTCAAAACCCAGTTGTCTCACCTTGATTTCATCCTGGTCTCTTCCTGGAATACGGCTGGCAGCGAACACCTCAGACTGCTGAGTGTGCTCCACCGGGGCATTGCCCTCCAGTAAGAGAGGCTCACTGTACAGTTTTGCTGCTGCCCAGAGCAGAGCTGCTGACCTGGTCAGCTGTGTGCACCCCTTTAATTTGGATGGGAGCAGAACAACTGGAAGAGCTGTTGAAGTGGGTAGGGGGTCGGCACAGGACAGCAAGCCTCTTTTGAACTGTTCTGTCACCCAGTTCTCTTGGCCCACAGCAACCGTGGCGAGTTTCTTCTGGGCTTCTTCCAGGACTCCCCTCTGTTGCTCCAAGGTGCTCTTGAACTCCCCGTAAAGTTCAGAACTGAAAGTAAGCTGCAGAACACGGCTCACTTCCTCCAAAGTGACATCCAACTTCGGAATGGGGAAGTTGAGAAGTGACATCCTGGTGGAATACAGAAGGCTGCAAAAAGATCGGGAATGACATTAGGGGAGTTTTTGGTGATTCAACAGGACTTATGCAAACGAAGAGAAAAACACACATTCATGATGAAAAAGGTCTGTTTGAACATCTTTATGTCAATTAAACAACAATATATGAATGTAACAGAGTAGAGTAATAGTTCAATTCAATTCAGTTTTATTTGAATAGCCCAAAATCACAACAACAGTCGTCTCAATGGGCTTCGTACCGAACTCTTAGTTCACAGTTTTACTGCACCGTTAGGTTTCCCAGACACACAGGCTACAATCAAATCCTACAGAGAACCCCATTATGGCCTTGAACTCTGCCCCTCAGGATTAAAACCTTTTAGGTGACACAAACATTTTATTTTAATCATTAGAGATTGCATCTCCAGTATACTTCATACAGGGATGGATCAGCAAAACGTTGATGTCAATTAGCCCTTTAACACTGGAGAAGTCACCAGCAACACCTAAACAACACACATTTTTGGAATTAACACTTCAACCGTTTATGTAATTAGTGTAATTCCAACAGAATCTGACGCATCAGCTGATTGCATAGCAATTTACTAATGTAAAGTGTTGCATATTAGTGCAAAGCTATTTTTCCGCTTCAGAATCCACTCGAATTAGTTGTGTAAATGGTTGAAGAGTTACGGTAGTGGAAAGAATGTGGACATTGGAACTTAAGCTCCGGTGTTAAAGAGTTAAAGTCTGTTACCTTGCCAAGATGGCGATTTCATGGACAAGAACAACACGCTTACAACTCACTACTACTTCCTCCAGAGTGGAACTGCAGTGGGTAGAAGCTTTTCTCAAAATGAACTCAACAAAATCTAATATGACTATCTAATATTGATGTACAAACATGCAGAAAGGCTGGTTGCTAAGAAAAATTGTAAAAAATGTTTTGCAGGAAAGCCATCAAACTTGGTATACATTTTCTTAAGCCAAAAACAAACAAGAAACATGATGGTTGCCACGGGCCAATCACCTGTACATGTCGTTTTTTAATTAAAAATGTAAAGAATTTTTATTTCTGATGGCATTAGGAGTAGTTACTATGTGTCAAAGTGATTCTAAACAGACCCCTAACAGTTGGATGACACAACATGGTTTTCTTGTTGGTCTCTCATGTTCAGGCAATTGGGTCCTATCATTTTTTTTATTATAATGCCCTCAAATTTAACCAAGTACTCAAAAATTCCCAAGTGCCCTTCTTTCAACCAAGGCTGCTGAATCATTTTACAATTTTAATATGCAACACCCCAAACTCTATATTCAGAACAAAGTAAATTGTCAATTGTTTTAATTGACCCATTATCAAACTTTCAATTTCCAGCTTTTCCTCCCAAAAAGCGCCTGTCTGTGGTACACACACATATTTTTAAAATGTATTATTTACTCTGTGACATAAGCCTCTTTCACATGACATCCAACCGTATTCACATGAGTGGAGCCACAAAGTCAATTTACTCCATCTAACTGATTAATGGTTTGGAAAAGGCCAACACAGATCTCTTTGTGCGTTAAAGTGATGAACATGATTGGAATGTATGCAGACTTCACGTCCATGTGAGACAATACCCCCTGCACAGAGTGGCCACACCAACCTGCGTAATGAGCGGTAATCAGGCCCAGCAGCTCACACGTGAAAGCACTTAGTCTCTTTTTAGAGCTGAAGTTTGGTATTTTTCTATTGGTGGTTGTCAGGGATGCATGACAGGGAAATTAGATTTCTGCTCATCTGTGCCATCAGTTCAAATATTCAACACAATGCTGACTGTCTGCAAACAGTTAGAAATGTTGGTCTGGCTGATGGACTTTAGTCATGACAAAAAATACTACAATCTGACCCATGTTACTCAAAAGACATTATTGTTTGTTCTTGGTAAAAGGGTAAGTGACATATACTTATTAAACAGTTATTATGTAGTCACTTTTAATCACCATGATCTCCCTATTACTAATATATTTATATATCTACATTGATTGCAGCTCAAAGTGCTGTACAGTCACAAGTCCCATTCACCCATGAACACACACAAATCCACACACACACACACACACACAGATGGCAGGCACACTGTCATGCAAGGTGCTAACTTAAAACCACCAGGAGCAATATGGAGTTCAGTGTTTTGCTCAAGAACACTTTGAAACTTGAGCAGGCAAAGCAGGAACCAAACATGCGATCAGAGGTCAATTGCCCTACTTCTGCCCCATAGTCAAACAAAGCGTCAGATTTATTAACATACCTATAAAATATGCAATAGACAAACAAACACAGCTGTATTTATTTCTGCCTGGCAAGCAGATCAAGATCACCTCGATTCATGAGTGAACACATTTACCCATGACCGCCAGTAGGATAATTGCTTGTTTGCTGACTTCTGGTTAAGATTTCTGTTTCCTACCAAAATCAACAAAGACTTTACAGCAGAGATTGTTGCTTTTCACGAGCGCTAAACATTTAAAGAAATAACCTTTTGGCTAATTTTCACAATTTCCAGATGTCAAACTTAGTCAGCTGTCCTTTCTTTCAAATTACTTTAACAACAACAACAACCAAACCATGGAGTTTCCAGTGTATCATAAGACATCATCTTACCTAACTCTAGAATTTCTCCAAGATCTGAAGCGCTGGCGGAGTGGATGAAGACACAGTGGGAGGAAAACTTAGGGGGGACGGCAAAAAAACAAGAGCTATTCCATAATGAAGAAGCAGTGATTCCAATTATGCTGCCCAGTTTTGTCACTACTTCCTCCCGTCCTCCAACCAATGTCTCCTCTTTTTCCCTCTAATCCTGTCAAGCACTTATCTATTCGTTCCATCAAAAAATCAGAAAAGGACAAAAGGAGGAGCACAAGTCTAAGAGAGAAATCAAATGGCCTCAATTTGCTCCTTGTTTTCAGTTTAGAAATGAGGATTGTTTGGTTCCAGTTTAATTCTAGATTTGTTGTCAGTTCACCAAAAATCTTGGAACAGAACTATATGGGGGAACCTTTCATTCGTTGACATTGTCTCTGATGCCTGTTCATGCAAATTAGCTATCTGTAAGATAGTTGACTGCATTCATGTATGTAGAAATACTTGAGATGATCTGAAGTTCAAATCAATGGAAATTTTTGTTTTTAAAAAGGGTTTGAATCTTTTTTAAAGTGATGTTGTTGCTGTTGTCAGATAAACAACCTTCACCCAAAGTCACTTATGTGGTTCATAGAGAAAGGGCAGAATAAAAGAAAATAATCCTCTAAGAATTCTATTGATCAAGGAAAACATGCCTTTTATCCAGCATCATCAAAATGATCAAAATGTGTTTGATAATTTTTAAAATTCAAAATCAGGCCTAAACAACACAGGATTTCAAGTCTATCATGTTTTAAACAACATTTATAAAAAAAAAAGTAGAATAATTTCATTACTTTCGCTTCATTCTATTCTGAACTGAGGAGATCTTTTTCATCACAACAACTCTACAAAGCTGCTGTCATGTGAATGGTTCTTTGGGCATTAGCGTCACACGCCAGCTGAAAGAAATGCTTAATAAATTAAATAAAATCAAGTGGAAGTCCAGTGTGTTTTAACCCTTGTGCAATCCTGGGCACTTTACCATTGGGAGTTGGGTCATCTAGACCCACTCCAGGGGTGCTCACACTTTTGTGGCGCGTGAGCTACTTTTGAATTGACAATGTCTTGAAGATCTACCTATAAAATATGCACATATATATATATAAAATATGCACATATATATATA